>CM054061.1:33475876-33747974 GCA_028641055.1 Alopecurus myosuroides
CCCCCTCCGGTGAAAACCTAGGACCCCGCTGGAGAAATACCGGACTTATACGGATACACGCGGTAACGGCGTCGAAAGGGGGTAGCATTGTGGACCAGCTGCTTGGTTGTGTTAGGGTATCCCATAGGAACATAAAACAAGTTGGTAGAACCCAACTCTTCGGAAGATTCCCGACGTTTCGTCCGATAAGGGACTTTCACCCTATAATCGCATGTAAACTCACGAGGGAGAAACGGACGCCGGTGAAGCGGGTCACACCCCGGAGTTCAATATTTGCCATCCAAAGACCACAACACACCTATACTAACATGTTATGCCACCCTCTAGCTTGTGTGGGGACCCGGACGCTCCGTAGCCCCCTCCGGTGAAAACCTAGACCCGCTGGAGAAATACCGGACTTATACGGATACACGCGGTAACGGCGTCGAAAGGGGGTAGCATTGTGGAACCAGCTGCTTGGTTGTGTTAGGGTATCCCATAGGAACATAAAACAAGTTGGTAGAACCCAACTCTTCGGAAGATTCCCGACGTTTCGTCCGATAAGGGACTTTCACCCTATAAGCGCATGTAAACTCACGAGGGAGAAACGGACGCCGGTGAAGCGGGTCACACCCCGGAGTTCAATATTTGCCATCCAAAGACCACAACACACCTATACTAACATGTTATGCCACCCTCTAGCTTGTGTGGGGACCCGGACGCTCCGTAGCCCCCCTCCGGTGAAAACCTAGACCCGCTGGAGAAATACCGGACTTATACGGATACACGCGGTAACGGCGTCGAAAGGGGGTAGCATTGTGGAACCAGCTGCTTGGTTGTGTTAGGGTATCCCATAGGAACATAAAACAAGTTGGTAGAACCCAACTCTTCGGAAGATTCCCGACGTTTCGTCCGATAAGGGACTTTCACCCTATAAGCGCATGTAAACTCACGAGGGAGAAACAGACGCCGGTGAAGCGGGTCACACCCCGGAGTTTAATATTTGCCATCCAAAGACCACAACACACCTATACTAACATGTTATGCCACCCTCTAGCTTGTGTGGGGACCCGGACGCTCCGTAGCCCCCCTCCGGTGAAAACCTAGACCCGCTGGAGAAATACCGGACTTATACGGATACACGCGGTAACGGCGTCGAAAGGGGGTAGCATTGTGGAACCAGCTGCTTGGTTGTGTTAGGGTATCCCATAGGAACATAAAACAAGTTGGTAGAACCCAACTCTTCGGAAGATTCCCGACGTTTCGTCGATAAGGGACTTTCACCCTATAAGCGCATGTAAACTCACGAGGGAGAAACGGACGCCGGTGAAGCGGGTCACACCCCGGAGTGCAATCTTTGCCATCCAAAGACCACAACACACCTATACTAACATGTTATGCCACCCTCTAGCTTGTGTGGGGACCCGGACGCTCCGTAGCCCCCCTCCGGTGAAAACCTAGACCCGCTGGAGAAATACCGGACTTATACGGATACACGCGGTAACGGCGTCGAAAGGGGGTAGCATTGTGGAACCAGCTGCTTGGTTGTGTTAGGGTATCCCATAGGAACATAAAACAAGTTGGTAGAACCCAACTCTTCGGAAGATTCCCGACGTTTCGTCCGATAAGGGACTTTCACCCTATAAGCGCATGTAAACTCACGAGGGAGAAACGGACGCCGGTGAAGCGGGTCACACCCCGGAGTTTAATATTTGCCATCCAAAGACCACAACACACCTATACTAACATGTTATGCCACCCTCTAGCTTGTGTGGGGACCCGGACGCTCCGTAGCCCCCTCCGGTGAAAACCTAGACCCGCTGGAGAAATACCGGACTTATACGGATACACGCGGTAACGGCGTCGAAAGGGGGTAGCATTGTGGAACCAGCTGCTTGGTTGTGTTAGGGTATCCCATAGGAACATAAAACAAGTTGGTAGAACCCAACTCTTCGGAAGATTCCCGACGTTTCGTCGATAAGGGACTTTCACCCTATAAGCGCATGTAAACTCACGAGGGAGAAACGGACGCCGGTGAAGCGGGTCACACCCCGGAGTGCAATATTTGCCATCCAAAGACCACAACACACCTATACTAACATGTTATGCCACCCTCTAGCTTGTGTGGGGACCCGGACGCTCCGTAGCCCCCCTCCGGTGAAAACCTAGACCCGCTGGAGAAATACCGGACTTATACGGATACACGCGGTAACGGCGTCGAAAGGGGGTAGCATTGTGGAACCAGCTGCTTGGTTGTGTTAGGGTATCCCATAGGAACATAAAACAAGTTGGTAGAACCCAACTCTTCGGAAGATTCCCGACGTTTCGTCCGATAAGGGACTTTCACCCTATAAGCGCATGTAAACTCACGAGGGAGAAACGGACGCCGGTGAAGCGGGTCACACCCCGGAGTTTAATATTTGCCATCCAAAGACCACAACACACCTATACTAACATGTTATGCCACCCTCTAGCTTGTGTGGGGACCCGGACGCTCCGTAGCCCCCCTCCGGTGAAAACCTAGACCCGCTGGAGAAATACCGGACTTATACGGATACACGCGGTAACGGCGTCGAAAGGGGGTAGCATTGTGGAACCAGCTGCTTGGTTGTGTTAGGGTATCCCATAGGAACATAAAACAAGTTGGTAGAACCCAACTCTTCGGAAGATTCCCGACGTTTCGTCCGATAAGGGACTTTCACCCTATAAGCGCATGTAAACTCACGAGGGAGAAACGGACGCCGGTGAAGCGGGTCACACCCCGGAGTGCAATATTTGCCATCCAAAGACCACAACACACCTATACTAACATGTTATGCCACCCTCTAGCTTGTGTGGGGACCCGGACGCTCCGTAGCCCCCCTCCGGTGAAAACCTAGACCCGCTGGAGAAATACCGGACTTATACGGATACACGCGGTAACGGCGTCGAAAGGGGGTAGCATTGTGGAACCAGCTGCTTGGTTGTGTTAGGGTATCCCATAGGAACATAAAACAAGTTGGTAGAACCCAACTCTTCGGAAGATTCCCGACGTTTCGTCCGATAAGGGACTTTCACCCTATAAGCGCATGTAAACTCACGAGGGAGAAACGGACGCCGGTGAAGCGGGTCACACCCCGGAGTTCAATATTTGCCATCCAAAGACCACAACACACCTATACTAACATGTTATGCCACCCTCTAGCTTGTGTGGGGACCCGGACGCTCCGTAGCCCCCCTCCGGTGAAAACCTAGACCCGCTGGAGAAATACCGGACTTATACGGATACACGCGGTAACGGCGTCGAAAGGGGGTAGCATTGTGGAACCAGCTGCTTGGTTGTGTTAGGGTATCCCATAGGAACATAAAACAAGTTGGTAGAACCCAACTCTTCGGAAGATTCCCGACGTTTCGTCCGATAAGGGACTTTCACCCTATAAGCGCATGTAAACTCACGAGGGAGAAACGGACGCCGGTGAAGCGGGTCACACCCCGGAGTTTAATATTTGCCATCCAAAGACCACAACACACCTATACTAACATGTTATGCCACCCTCTAGCTTGTGTGGGGACCCGGACGCTCCGTAGCCCCCCTCCGGTGAAAACCTAGACCCGCTGGAGAAATACCGGACTTATACGGATACACGCGGTAACGGCGTCGAAAGGGGGTAGCATTGTGGAACCAGCTGCTTGGTTGTGTTAGGGTATCCCATAGGAACATAAAACAAGTTGGTAGAACCCAACTCTTCGGAAGATTCCCGACGTTTCGTCGATAAGGGACTTTCACCCTATAAGCGCATGTAAACTCACGAGGGAGAAACGGACGCCGGTGAAGCGGGTCACACCCCGGAGTGCAATATTTGCCATCCAAAGACCACAACACACCTATACTAACATGTTATGCCACCCTCTAGCTTGTGTGGGGACCCGGACGCTCCGTAGCCCCCCTCCGGTGAAAACCTAGACCCGCTGGAGAAATACCGGACTTATACGGATACACGCGGTAACGGCGTCGAAAGGGGGTAGCATTGTGGAACCAGCTGCTTGGTTGTGTTAGGGTATCCCATAGGAACATAAAACAAGTTGGTAGAACCCAACTCTTCGGAAGATTCCCGACGTTTCGTCCGATAAGGGACTTTCACCCTATAAGCGCATGTAAACTCACGAGGGAGAAACGGACGCCGGTGAAGCGGGTCACACCCCGGAGTTCAATATTTGCCATCCAAAGACCACAACACACCTATACTAACATGTTATGCCACCCTCTAGCTTGTGTGGGGACCCGGACGCTCCGTAGCCCCCCTCCGGTGAAAACCTAGACCCGCTGGAGAAATACCGGACTTATACGGATACACGCGGTAACGGCGTCGAAAGGGGGTAGCATTGTGGAACCAGCTGCTTGGTTGTGTTAGGGTATCCCATAGGAACATAAAACAAGTTGGTAGAACCCAACTCTTCGGAAGATTCCCGACGTTTCGTCCGATAAGGGACTTTCACCCTATAAGCGCATGTAAACTCACGAGGGAGAAACGGACGCCGGTGAAGCGGGTCACACCCCGGAGTGCAATATTTGCCATCCAAAGACCACAACACACCTATACTAACATGTTATGCCACCCTCTAGCTTGTGTGGGGACCCGGACGCTCCGTAGCCCCCCTCCGGTGAAAACCTAGACCCGCTGGAGAAATACCGGACTTATACGGATACACGCGGTAACGGCGTCGAAAGGGGGTAGCATTGTGGAACCAGCTGCTTGGTTGTGTTAGGGTATCCCATAGGAACATAAAACAAGTTGGTAGAACCCAACTCTTCGGAAGATTCCCGACGTTTCGTCCGATAAGGGACTTTCACCCTATAAGCGCATGTAAACTCACGAGGGAGAAACGGACGCCGGTGAAGCGGGTCACACCCCGGAGTGCAATATTTGCCATCCAAAGACCACAACACACCTATACTAACATGTTATGCCACCCTCTAGCTTGTGTGGGGACCCGGACGCTCCGTAGCCCCCCTCCGGTGAAAACCTAGACCCGCTGGAGAAATACCGGACTTATACGGATACACGCGGTAACGGCGTCGAAAGGGGGTAGCATTGTGGAACCAGCTGCTTGGTTGTGTTAGGGTATCCCATAGGAACATAAAACAAGTTGGTAGAACCCAACTCTTCGGAAGATTCCCGACGTTTCGTCCGATAAGGGACTTTCACCCTATAAGCGCATGTAAACTCACGAGGGAGAAACGGACGCCGGTGAAGCGGGTCACACCCCGGAGTTTAATATTTGCCATCCAAAGACCACAACACACCTATACTAACATGTTATGCCACCCTCTAGCTTGTGTGGGGACCCGGACGCTCCGTAGCCCCCCTCCGGTGAAAACCTAGACCCGCTGGAGAAATACCGGACTTATACGGATACACGCGGTAACGGCGTCGAAAGGGGGTAGCATTGTGGAACCAGCTGCTTGGTTGTGTTAGGGTATCCCATAGGAACATAAAACAAGTTGGTAGAACCCAACTCTTCGGAAGATTCCCGACGTTTCGTCCGATAAGGGACTTTCACCCTATAAGCGCATGTAAACTCACGAGGGAGAAACGGACGCCGGTGAAGCGGGTCACACCCCGGAGTTTAATATTTGCCATCCAAAGACCACAACACACCTATACTAACATGTTATGCCACCCTCTAGCTTGTGTGGGGACCCGGACGCTCCGTAGCCCCCCTCCGGTGAAAACCTAGACCCGCTGGAGAAATACCGGACTTATACGGATACACGCGGTAACGGCGTCGAAAGGGGGTAGCATTGTGGAACCAGCTGCTTGGTTGTGTTAGGGTATCCCATAGGAACATAAAACAAGTTGGTAGAACCCAACTCTTCGGAAGATTCCCGACGTTTCGTCGATAAGGGACTTTCACCCTATAAGCGCATGTAAACTCACGAGGGAGAAACGGACGCCGGTGAAGCGGGTCACACCCCGGAGTGCAATCTTTGCCATCCAAAGACCACAACACACCTATACTAACATGTTATGCCACCCTCTAGCTTGTGTGGGGACCCGGACGCTCCGTAGCCCCCCTCCGGTGAAAACCTAGACCCGCTGGAGAAATACCGGACTTATACGGATACACGCGGTAACGGCGTCGAAAGGGGGTAGCATTGTGGAACCAGCTGCTTGGTTGTGTTAGGGTATCCCATAGGAACATAAAACAAGTTTGTAGAACCCAACTCTTCGGAAGATTCCCGACGTTTCGTCCGATAAGGGACTTTCACCCTATAAGCGCATGTAAACTCACGAGGGAGAAACGGACGCCGGTGAAGCGGGTCACACCCCGGAGTTTAATATTTGCCATCCAAAGACCACAACACACCTATACTAACATGTTATGCCACCCTCTAGCTTGTGTGGGGACCCGGACGCTCCGTAGCCCCCCTCCGGTGAAAACCTAGACCCGCTGGAGAAATACCGGACTTATACGGATACACGCGGTAACGGCGTCGAAAGGGGGTAGCATTGTGGAACCAGCTGCTTGGTTGTGTTAGGGTATCCCATAGGAACATAAAACAAGTTGGTAGAACCCAACTCTTCGGAAGATTCCCGACGTTTCGTCGGATAAGGGACTTTCACCCTATAAGCGCATGTAAACTCACGAGGGAGAAACGGACGCCGGTGAAGCGGGTCACACCCCGGAGTGCAATCTTTGCCATCCAAAGACCACAACACACCTATACTAACATGTTATGCCACCCTCTAGCTTGTGTGGGGACCCGGACGCTCCGTAGCCCCCCTCCGGTGAAAACCTAGACCCGCTGGAGAAATACCGGACTTATACGGATACACGCGGTAACGGCGTCGAAAGGGGGTAGCATTGTGGAACCAGCTGCTTGGTTGTGTTAGGGTATCCCATAGGAACATAAAACAAGTTGGTAGAACCCAACTCTTCGGAAGATTCCCGACGTTTCGTCCGATAAGGGACTTTCACCCTATAAGCGCATGTAAACTCACGAGGGAGAAACAGACGCCGGTGAAGCGGGTCACACCCCGGAGTTTAATATTTGCCATCCAAAGACCACAACACACCTATACTAACATGGTATGGCACCCTCTAGCTTGTGTGGGGACCCGGACGCTCCGTAGCCCCCCTCCGGTGAAAACCTAGACCCGCTGGAGAAATACCGGACTTATACGGATACACGCGGTAACGGCGTCGAAAGGGGGTAGCATTGTGGAACCAGCTGCTTGGTTGTGTTAGGGTATCCCATAGGAACATAAAACAAGTTGGTAGAACCCAACTCTTCGGAAGATTCCCGACGTTTCGTCGATAAGGGACTTTCACCCTATAAGCGCATGTAAACTCACGAGGGAGAAACGGACGCCGGTGAAGCGGGTCACACCCCGGAGTGCAATCTTTGCCATCCAAAGACCACAACACACCTATACTAACATGTTATGCCACCCTCTAGCTTGTGTGGGGACCCGGACGCTCCGTAGCCCCCTCCGGTGAAAACCTAGACCCGCTGGAGAAATACCGGACTTATACGGATACACGCGGTAACGGCGTCGAAAGGGGGTAGCATTGTGGAACCAGCTGCTTGGTTGTGTTAGGGTATCCCATAGGAACATAAAACAAGTTGGTAGAACCCAACTCTTCGGAAGATTCCCGACGTTTCGTCCGATAAGGGACTTTCACCCTATAAGCGCATGTAAACTCACGAGGGAGAAACGGACGCCGGTGAAGCGGGTCACACCCCGGAGTTTAATATTTGCCATCCAAAGACCACAACACACCTATACTAACATGTTATGCCACCCTCTAGCTTGTGTGGGGACCCGGACGCTCCGTAGCCCCCCTCCGGTGAAAACCTAGACCCGCTGGAGAAATACCGGACTTATACGGATACACGCGGTAACGGCGTCGAAAGGGGGTAGCATTGTGGAACCAGCTGCTTGGTTGTGTTAGGGTATCCCATAGGAACATAAAACAAGTTGGTAGAACCCAACTCTTCGGAAGATTCCCGACGTTTCGTCGATAAGGGACTTTCACCCTATAAGCGCATGTAAACTCACGAGGGAGAAACGGACGCCGGTGAAGCGGGTCACACCCCGGAGTGCAATATTTGCCATCCAAAGACCACAACACACCTATACTAACATGTTATGCCACCCTCTAGCTTGTGTGGGGACCCGGACGCTCCGTAGCCCCCCTCCGGTGAAAACCTAGACCCGCTGGAGAAATACCGGACTTATACGGATACACGCGGTAACGGCGTCGAAAGGGGGTAGCATTGTGGAACCAGCTGCTTGGTTGTGTTAGGGTATCCCATAGGAACATAAAACAAGTTGGTAGAACCCAACTCTTCGGAAGATTCCCGACGTTTCGTCCGATAAGGGACTTTCACCCTATAAGCGCATGTAAACTCACGAGGGAGAAACGGACGCCGGTGAAGCGGGTCACACCCCGGAGTTTAATATTTGCCATCCAAAGACCACAACACACCTATACTAACATGTTATGCCACCCTCTAGCTTGTGTGGGGACCCGGACGCTCCGTAGCCCCCCTCCGGTGAAAACCTAGACCCGCTGGAGAAATACCGGACTTATACGGATACACGCGGTAACGGCGTCGAAAGGGGGTAGCATTGTGGAACCAGCTGCTTGGTTGTGTTAGGGTATCCCATAGGAACATAAAACAAGTTGGTAGAACCCAACTCTTCGGAAGATTCCCGACGTTTCGTCCGATAAGGGACTTTCACCCTATAAGCGCATGTAAACTCACGAGGGAGAAACGGACGCCGGTGAAGCGGGTCACACCCCGGAGTGCAATCTTTGCCATCCAAAGACCACAACACACCTATACTAACATGTTATGCCACCCTCTAGCTTGTGTGGGGACCCGGACGCTCCGTAGCCCCCTCCGGTGAAAACCTAGACCCGCTGGAGAAATACCGGACTTATACGGATACACGCGGTAACGGCGTCGAAAGGGGGTAGCATTGTGGAACCAGCTGCTTGGTTGTGTTAGGGTATCCCATAGGAACATAAAACAAGTTGGTAGAACCCAACTCTTCGGAAGATTCCCGACGTTTCGTCCGATAAGGGACTTTCACCCTATAAGCGCATGTAAACTCACGAGGGAGAAACGGACGCCGGTGAAGCGGGTCACACCCCGGAGTTTAATATTTGCCATCCAAAGACCACAACACACCTATACTAACATGTTATGCCACCCTCTAGCTTGTGTGGGGACCCGGACGCTCCGTAGCCCCCCTCCGGTGAAAACCTAGACCCGCTGGAGAAATACCGGACTTATACGGATACACGCGGTAACGGCGTCGAAAGGGGGTAGCATTGTGGAACCAGCTGCTTGGTTGTGTTAGGGTATCCCATAGGAACATAAAACAAGTTGGTAGAACCCAACTCTTCGGAAGATTCCCGACGTTTCGTCCGATAAGGGACTTTCACCCTATAAGCGCATGTAAACTCACGAGGGAGAAACGGACGCCGGTGAAGCGGGTCACACCCCGGAGTTTAATATTTGCCATCCAAAGACCACAACACACCTATACTAACATGTTATGCCACCCTCTAGCTTGTGTGGGGACCCGGACGCTCCGTAGCCCCCCTCCGGTGAAAACCTAGACCCGCTGGAGAAATACCGGACTTATACGGATACACGCGGTAACGGCGTCGAAAGGGGGTAGCATTGTGGAACCAGCTGCTTGGTTGTGTTAGGGTATCCCATAGGAACATAAAACAAGTTGGTAGAACCCAACTCTTCGGAAGATTCCCGACGTTTCGTCGATAAGGGACTTTCACCCTATAAGCGCATGTAAACTCACGAGGGAGAAACGGACGCCGGTGAAGCGGGTCACACCCCGGAGTGCAATATTTGCCATCCAAAGACCACAACACACCTATACTAACATGTTATGCCACCCTCTAGCTTGTGTGGGGACCCGGACGCTCCGTAGCCCCCCTCCGGTGAAAACCTAGACCCGCTGGAGAAATACCGGACTTATACGGATACACGCGGTAACGGCGTCGAAAGGGGGTAGCATTGTGGAACCAGCTGCTTGGTTGTGTTAGGGTATCCCATAGGAACATAAAACAAGTTGGTAGAACCCAACTCTTCGGAAGATTCCCGACGTTTCGTCCGATAAGGGACTTTCACCCTATAAGCGCATGTAAACTCACGAGGGAGAAACGGACGCCGGTGAAGCGGGTCACACCCCGGAGTTTAATATTTGCCATCCAAAGACCACAACACACCTATACTAACATGTTATGCCACCCTCTAGCTTGTGTGGGGACCCGGACGCTCCGTAGCCCCCCTCCGGTGAAAACCTAGACCCGCTGGAGAAATACCGGACTTATACGGATACACGCGGTAACGGCGTCGAAAGGGGGTAGCATTGTGGAACCAGCTGCTTGGTTGTGTTAGGGTATCCCATAGGAACATAAAACAAGTTGGTAGAACCCAACTCTTCGGAAGATTCCCGACGTTTCGTCGATAAGGGACTTTCACCCTATAAGCGCATGTAAACTCACGAGGGAGAAACGGACGCCGGTGAAGCGGGTCACACCCCGGAGTGCAATCTTTGCCATCCAAAGACCACAACACACCTATACTAACATGTTATGCCACCCTCTAGCTTGTGTGGGGACCCGGACGCTCCGTAGGCCCCCCTCCGGTGAAAACCTAGACCCGCTGGAGAAATACCGGACTTATACGGATACACGCGGTAACGGCGTCGAAAGGGGGTAGCATTGTGGAACCAGCTGCTTGGTTGTGTTAGGGTATCCCATAGGAACATAAAACAAGTTGGTAGAACCCAACTCTTCGGAAGATTCCCGACGTTTCGTCCGATAAGGGACTTTCACCCTATAAGCGCATGTAAACTCACGAGGGAGAAACGGACGCCGGTGAAGCGGGTCACACCCCGGAGTTTAATATTTGCCATCCAAAGACCACAACACACCTATACTAACATGTTATGCCACCCTCTAGCTTGTGTGGGGACCCGGACGCTCCGTAGCCCCCCTCCGGTGAAAACCTAGACCCGCTGGAGAAATACCGGACTTATACGGATACACGCGGTAACGGCGTCGAAAGGGGGTAGCATTGTGGAACCAGCTGCTTGGTTGTGTTAGGGTATCCCATAGGAACATAAAACAAGTTGGTAGAACCCAACTCTTCGGAAGATTCCCGACGTTTCGTCGATAAGGGACTTTCACCCTATAAGCGCATGTAAACTCACGAGGGAGAAACGGACGCCGGTGAAGCGGGTCACACCCCGGAGTGCAATATTTGCCATCCAAAGACCACAACACACCTATACTAACATGTTATGCCACCCTCTAGCTTGTGTGGGGACCCGGACGCTCCGTAGGCCCCCCTCCGGTGAAAACCTAGACCCGCTGGAGAAATACCGGACTTATACGGATACACGCGGTAACGGCGTCGAAAGGGGGTAGCATTGTGGAACCAGCTGCTTGGTTGTGTTAGGGTATCCCATAGGAACATAAAACAAGTTGGTAGAACCCAACTCTTCGGAAGATTCCCGACGTTTCGTCCGATAAGGGACTTTCACCCTATAAGCGCATGTAAACTCACGAGGGAGAAACAGACGCCGGTGAAGCGGGTCACACCCCGGAGTTTAATATTTGCCATCCAAAGACCACAACACACCTATACTAACATGTTATGCCACCCTCTAGCTTGTGTGGGGACCCGGACGCTCCGTAGCCCCCCTCCGGTGAAAACCTAGACCCGCTGGAGAAATACCGGACTTATACGGATACACGCGGTAACGGCGTCGAAAGGGGGTAGCATTGTGGAACCAGCTGCTTGGTTGTGTTAGGGTATCCCATAGGAACATAAAACAAGTTGGTAGAACCCAACTCTTCGGAAGATTCCCGACGTTTCGTCGATAAGGGACTTTCACCCTATAAGCGCATGTAAACTCACGAGGGAGAAACGGACGCCGGTGAAGCGGGTCACACCCCGGAGTGCAATATTTGCCATCCAAAGACCACAACACACCTATACTAACATGTTATGCCACCCTCTAGCTTGTGTGGGGACCCGGACGCTCCGTAGCCCCCCTCCGGTGAAAACCTAGACCCGCTGGAGAAATACCGGACTTATACGGATACACGCGGTAACGGCGTCGAAAGGGGGTAGCATTGTGGAACCAGCTGCTTGGTTGTGTTAGGGTATCCCATAGGAACATAAAACAAGTTGGTAGAACCCAACTCTTCGGAAGATTCCCGACGTTTCGTCCGATAAGGGACTTTCACCCTATAAGCGCATGTAAACTCACGAGGGAGAAACAGACGCCGGTGAAGCGGGTCACACCCCGGAGTTTAATATTTGCCATCCAAAGACCACAACACACCTATACTAACATGTTATGCCACCCTCTAGCTTGTGTGGGGACCCGGACGCTCCGTAGCCCCCTCCGGTGAAAACCTAGACCCGCTGGAGAAATACCGGACTTATACGGATACACGCGGTAACGGCGTCGAAAGGGGGTAGCATTGTGGAACCAGCTGCTTGGTTGTGTTAGGGTATCCCATAGGAACATAAAACAAGTTGGTAGAACCCAACTCTTCGGAAGATTCCCGACGTTTCGTCCGATAAGGGACTTTCACCCTATAAGCGCATGTAAACTCACGAGGGAGAAACGGACGCCGGTGAAGCGGGTCACACCCCGGAGTTTAATATTTGCCATCCAAAGACCACAACACACCTATACTAACATGTTATGCCACCCTCTAGCTTGTGTGGGGACCCGGACGCTCCGTAGGCCCCCTCCGGTGAAAACCTAGACCCGCTGGAGAAATACCGGACTTATACGGATACACGCGGTAACGGCGTCGAAAGGGGGTAGCATTGTGGAACCAGCTGCTTGGTTGTGTTAGGGTATCCCATAGGAACATAAAACAAGTTGGTAGAACCCAACTCTTCGGAAGATTCCCGACGTTTCGTCGATAAGGGACTTTCACCCTATAAGCGCATGTAAACTCACGAGGGAGAAACGGACGCCGGTGAAGCGGGTCACACCCCGGAGTGCAATATTTGCCATCCAAAGACCACAACACACATATACTAACATGTTATGCCACCCTCTATCTTGTGTGGGGACCCGGACGCTCCGTAGCCCCCCTCCGGTGAAAACCTAGACCCGCTGGAGAAATACCGGACTTATACGGATACACGTGGTAACGGCGTCGAAAGGGGGTAGCATTGTGGAACCAGCTGCTTGGTTGTGTTAGGGTATCCCATAGGAACATAAAACAAGTTGGTAGAACCCAACTCTTCGGAAGATTCCCGACGTTTCGTCCGATAAGGGACTTTCACCCTATAAGCGCATGTAAACTCACGAGGGAGAAACGGACGCCGGTGAAGCGGGTCACACCCCGGAGTTTAATATTTGCCATCCAAAGACCACAACACACCTATACTAACATGTTATGGCACCCTCTAGCTTGTGTGGGGACCCGGACGCTCCGTAGCCCCCTCCGGTGAAAACCTAGACCCGCTGGAGAAATACCGGACTTATACGGATACACGCGGTAACGGCGTCGAAAGGGGGTAGCATTGTGGAACCAGCTGCTTGGTTGTGTTAGGGTATCCCATAGGAACATAAAACAAGTTGGTAGAACCCAACTCTTCGGAAGATTCCCGACGTTTCGTCGATAAGGGACTTTCACCCTATAAGCGCATGTAAACTCACGAGGGAGAAACGGACGCCGGTGAAGCGGGTCACACCCCGGAGTGCAATATTTGCCATCCAAAGACCACAACACACCTATACTAACATGTTATGCCACCCTCTAGCTTGTGTGGGGACCCGGACGCTCCGTAGCCCCCTCCGGTGAAAACCTAGACCCGCTGGAGAAATACCGGACTTATACGGATACACGCGGTAACGGCGTCGAAAGGGGGTAGCATTGTGGAACCAGCTGCTTGGTTGTGTTAGGGTATCCCATAGGAACATAAAACAAGTTGGTAGAACCCAACTCTTCGGAAGATTCCCGACGTTTCGTCCGATAAGGGACTTTCACCCTATAAGCGCATGTAGCAGATGTTTGGATTACGGGGCCTATCTGCTCCCGCATTCTCTTACGAGTAGGCCAGCACTTATGTGCGACAACCAAACTCCGCTATTCCATCGTCGATGTAAACTATCCACTAGAGATCGCAGGTACTACCATTGACGTACTTCATACCAATCACACATGGTACGTCAACGGCGTTAAACGAAACGGTAGCACAACATATCTCTAAGACACAAAAGATTGAAATAAGTTGCAAATGTCCTTCACTAAGGCAGAGAATAGCAAATACAATCATTCAGAGGACACATGTCCCAACATAGCATCATTACATGGCAGCGGAAACACTCAATGGGTCTGAGTACAGACAAAATCCAAAAGGGCTTAAGAAGCCGGGAATGAAAAGAAAACGGAGCCCATCCACATCGTCTCGGATCCTGCCCGGGTCCGCTATCTACTCGTCAACAGCGTCGTCGTACTCCACGTAGTAGCCTCCAAGGGGATCATCGTAGCCGTACTCTGCGTAAACCACAGCCCCAACGGGGTCAGTACATACAAGTACTGGCAAGCAAGACTCACACTTCACCAAGGTGTACCCGGCAACACCGAACACAAAATGTTTTAGGTTCAACGGAAGAATAGGTGATGTAAAAGATACTGCAGCGGGCTGCTCTAGCCAACTACATAAGATACTACAACTTCCGACTAACAGAGAGAAGATAAGATCGAGTATTGTAACCAACTGAAAGATAACTTCAAACAAACCCATCCTGGATCTCGCCCCTTATCCAAAGAAGCAATCCGAGGATAACTCACACAGTTGGATTAAAGATGAATCAAGTTATTGTGTCAATAAGCCTATTACTAGTCAAGTTGTTAATCATTGGGTGTAAGGTTGTTAATCATTAGGTTCAAGTTGTCCTGAGTACTTGTTAGCCAGTACTTTCACCAAGTTAACCATAACCGCGGAAAACACGGCTTCTCGAGAAGATTTATCTCTGCAGGGTTGCACCAATTTGGCCGTACACGTAAGAATACCTCGCCAAATGGGATGCCTCCCACCAAGCGGGGCACTCAACACAACTCAACTCTTCTTCGCATCAAGCCCAAAGCACCTTGGGCGCACGGCTAATCAAGCCCCGAAGAAAAGGGACCCTCATAGCACTCTAAGACCGTGTCCCCCTATATGCCGACTACAAAAGTTCCACCCTGCGCTGGGCTCGCAAAAACATGCATGCGGCAAATGGAAAACACGAACTAAATGAGGCGATTTGGATACACGCGGTAACGGCGTCGAAAGGGGGTAGCATTGTGGAACCAGTTGCTTGGTTGTGTTAGGGTATCCCATAGTAACATAAAACAAGTTGATGGAACCCACCTCTTAGTAAGATTCCCGACGTTTCGTCCGATACGGGAGTTTCACCCTATAAGCGTATGTAAACTCACGAGGGAGAAACGGACGCCGGTGAAGCGGGTCACACCCCGGAGCGCAATCTTTGCCATCCAAAGACCAAAACACACCTATACTAACATGGTATGTCACCCCCTAGCTTGTGTGGGGAGACGGACGCTCCGTAGCCCCCCTCCAGTGAAAACCTAGACCCGCAGGAGAAATACCGGACTTATACGGATACACGCGGTAATGGCGTCGAAAGGGGGTAGCATTGTGGAACCAGTTGCTTGGTTGTGTTAGGGTATCCCATAGGAACATAAAACAAGTTGATAGAACCCACCTCTTAGTAAGATTCCCGACGTTTCGTCCGATACGGGAGTTTCACCCTATAAGCGTATGTAAACTCACGAGGGAGAAACGGACGCCGGTGAAGCGGGTCACACCCCGGAGCGCAATCTTTGCCATCCAAAGACCAAAACACACCTATACTAACATGGTATGTCACCCCCTAGCTTGTGTGGGGAGACGGACGCTCCGTAGCCCCCCTCCAGTGAAAACCTAGACCCGCAGGAGAAATACCGGACTTATACGGATACACGCGGTAATGGCGTCGAAAGGGGGTAGCATTGTGGAACCAGTTGCTTGGTTGTGTTAGGGTATCCCATAGGAACATAAAACAAGTTGATAGAACCCACCTCTTAGTAAGATTCCCGACGTTTCGTCCGATACGGGAGTTTCACCCTATAAGCGCATGTAAACTCACGAGGGAGAAACGGACGCCGGTTAAGCGGGTCACACCCCGGAGCGCAATATTTGCCATCCAAAGACCAAAACACACCTATACTAACATGGTATGTCACCCCCTAGCTTGTGTGGGGACCCGGACGCTCCGTAGCCCCCCCTCCGGTGAAAACGTAGACCCACAGGAGAAATACCGGACTTATACGGATACACGCGGTAACGGCGTCGAAAGGGGGTAGCATTGTGGAACCAGTTGCTTGGTTGTGTTAGGGTATCCCATAGGAACATAAAACAAGTTGATGGAACCCACCTCTTCGGAAGATTCACGACGTTTCGTCCGATACGGGAGTTTCACCCTATAAGCGCATGTAAACTCACGAGGGAGAAACGGACGCCGGTGAAGCGGGTCACACCCCGGAGCGCAATCTTTGCCATCCAAAGACCACAACACACCTATACTAACATGTTATGCCACCCACTAGCTTGTGTGGGGACCCGGACGCTCCGTAGCCCCCCTCCGGTGAAAACCTAGACCCGCAGGAGAAATACCGGACTTATACGGATACACGCGGTAACGGCGTCGAAAGGGGGTAGCATTGTGGAACCAGTTGCTTGGTTGTGTTAGGGTATCCCATAGTAACGTAAAACAAGTTGACGGAACCCACCTCTTCGTAAGATTCCCGACGTTTCGTCCGATACGGGAGTTTCACCCTATAAGCGCATGTAAACTCACGAGGGAGAAACGGACACCGGTGAAGCGGGTCACACCCCGGAGCGCAATCTTTGCCATCCAAAGACCACAACACACCTATACTAACATGGTATGTCACCCCCTAGCTTGTGTGGGGACCCGGACGCTCCGTAGCCCCCCTCCGGTGAAAACCTAGACCCGCAGGAGAAATACCGGACTTATACGGATACACGCGGTAACGGCGTCGAAAGGGGGTAGCATTGTGGAACCAGTTGCTTGGTTGTGTTAGGGTATCCCATAGGAACATAAAACAAGTTGATGGAACCCACCTCTTAGTAAGATTCCCGACGTTTCGTCCGATACGGGAGTTTCACCCTATAAGCGTATGTAAACTCACGAGGGAGAAACGGACGCCGGTGAAGCGGGTCACACCCCGGAGCGCAATCTTTGCCATCCAAAGACCAAAACACACCTATACTAACATGGTATGTCACCCCCTAGCTTGTGTGGGGAGACGGACGCTCCGTAGCCCCCCTCCGATGAAAACCTAGACCCGCAGGAGAAATACCGGACTTATACGGATACATGTGGTAGCGGCGTCGAAAGGGGGTAGCATTGTGGAACCAGTTGCTTGGTTGTGTTAGGGTATCCCATAGTAACATAAAAAAAGTTGATAGAACCCACCTCTTCGTAAGATTCCCGACGTTTCGTCCGATACGGGAGTTTCACCCTATAAGCGCATGTAAACTCACGAGGGAGAAACGGACGCCGGTGAAGCGGGTCACACCCCGGAGCACAATCTTTGCCATCCAAAGACCACAACACACCTATACTAACATGTTATGCCACCCACTAGCTTGTGTGGGGACCCGGACGCTCCGTAGCCCCCCTCCGGTGAAAACCTAGACCCGCAGGAGAAATACCGGACTTATACGGATACACGCGGTAACGGCGTCGAAAGGGGGTAGCATTGTGGAACCAGTTGCTTGGTTGTGTTAGGGTATCCCATAGTAACATAAAACAAGTTGATAGAACCCACCTCTTCGTAAGATTCCCGACGTTTCGTCCGATACGGGAGTTTCACCCTATAAGCGCATGTAAACTCACGAGGGAGAAACGGACGCCGGTGAAGCGGGTCACACCCCGGAGCGCAATCTTTGCCATCCAAAGACCACAACACACCTATACTAACATGTTATGCCACCCACTAGCTTGTGTGGGGACCCGGACGCTCCGTAGCCCCCCTCCGGTGAAAACCTAGACCCGTAGGAGAAATACCGGACTTATACGGATACACGCGGTAACGGCGTCGAAAGGGGGTAGCATTGTGGAACCAGTTGCTTGGTTGTGTTAGGGTATCCCGTAGTAACATAAAACAAGTTGACGGAACCCACCTCTTCGTAAGATTCCCGACGTTTCGTCCGATACGGGAGTTTCACCCTATAAGCGCATGTAAACTCACGAGGGAGAAACGGACACCGGTGAAGCGGGTCACACCCCGGAGCGCAATCTTTGCCATCCAAAGACCAAAACACACCTATACTAACACGGTATGTCACCCCTAGCTTGTGTGGGGACCCGGACGCTCCGTAGCCCCCCTCCGGTGAAAACCTAGACCCGCAGGAGAAATACAGGACTTATACGGATACACGCGGTAACGGCGTCGAAAGGGGGTAGCATTGTGGAACCAGTTGCTTGGTTGTGTTAGGGTATCCCATAGGAACATAAAACAAGTTGATGGAACCCACCTCTTAGTAAGATTCCCGACGTTTCGTCCGATACGGGAGTTTCACCCTATAAGCGCATGTAAACTCACGAGGGAGAAACGGACGCCGGTGAAGCGGGTCACACCCCGGAGCGCAATCTTTGCCATCCAAAGACCAAAACACACCTATACTAACATGGTATGTCACCCCCTAGCTTGTGTGGGGAGACGGACGCTCCGTAGCCCCCCTCCGGTGAAAACCTAGACCCGTAGGAGAAATACCGGACTTATACGGATACACGCGGTAATGGCGTCGAAAGGGGGTAGCATTGTGGAACCAGTTGCTTGGTTGTGTTAGGGTATCCCATAGGAACATAAAACAAGTTGATAGAACCCACCTCTTAGTAAGATTCCCGACGTTTCGTCCGATACGGGAGTTTCACCCTATAAGCGCATGTAAACTCACGAGGGAGAAACGGACGCCGGTTAAGCGGGTCACACCCCGGAGCGCAATATTTGCCATCCAAAGACCAAAACACACCTATACTAACATGGTATGTCACCCCCTAGCTTGTGTGGGGACCCGGACGCTCCGTAGCCCCCCCTCCGGTGAAAACGTAGACCCACAGGAGAAATACCGGACTTATACGGATACACGCGGTAACGGCGTCGAAAGGGGGTAGCATTGTGGAACCAGTTGCTTGGTTGTGTTAGGGTATCCCATAGGAACATAAAACAAGTTGATGGAACCCACCTCTTCGGAAGATTCACGACGTTTCGTCCGATACGGGAGTTTCACCCTATAAGCGCATGTAAACTCACGAGGGAGAAACGGACGCCGGTGAAGCGGGTCACACCCCGGAGCGCAATCTTTGCCATCCAAAGACCAAAACACACCTATAATAACATGGTATGTCACCCACTAGCTTGTGTGGGGACCCGGACGCTCCGTAGCCCCCCTCCGGTGAAAACCTAGACCCGCTGGAGAAATACCGGACTTATACGGATACACGCGGTAACGGCGTCGAAAGGGGGTAGCATTGTGGAACCAGTTGCTTGGTTGTGTTAGGGTATCCCATAGGAACATAAAACAAGTTGATAGAACCCACCTCTTCGTAAGATTCCCGACGTTTCGTCCGATACGGGAGTTTCACCCTATAAGCGCATGTAAACTCACGAGGGAGAAACGGACGCCGGTGAAGCGGGTCACACCCCGGAGCGCAATCTTTGCCATCCAAAGACCACAACACACCTATACTAACATGTTATGCCACCCACTAGCTTGTGTGGGGACCCGGACGCTCCGTAGCCCCCCTCCGGTGAAAACCTAGACCCGCAGGAGAAATACCGGACTTATACGGATACACGCGGTAACGGCGTCGAAAGGGGGTAGCATTGTGGAACCAGTTGCTTGGTTGTGTTAGGGTATCCCATAGTAACATAAAACAAGTTGATGGAACCCACCTCTTCGGAAGATTCCCGACGTTTCGTCCGATACGGGAGTTTCACCCTATAAGCGCATGTAAACTCACGAGGGAGAAACGGACGCCGGTGAAGCGGGTCACACCCCGGAGCGCAATCTTTGCCATCCAAAGACCAAAACACACCTATACTAACATGGTATGTCACCCCCTAGCTTGTGTGGGGTAGACGGACGCTCCGTAGCCCCCCTCCGGTGAAAACCTAGACCCGCAGGAGAAATACCGGACTTATACGGATACATGCGGTAGCGGCGTCGAAAGGGGGTAGCATTGCGGAACCAGTTGCTTGGTTGTGTTAGGGTATCCCATAGTAACATAAAAAAAGTTGATAGAACCCACCTCTTCGTAAGATTCCCGACGTTTCGTCCGATACGGGAGTTTCACCCTATAAGCGCATGTAAACTCACGAGGGAGAAACGGACGCCGGCGAAGCGGGTCACACCCCGGAGCGCAATCTTTGCCATCCAAAGACCACAACACACCTATACTAACATGTTATGCCACCCACTAGCTTGTGTGGGGACCCGGACGCTCCGTAGCCCCCCTCCGGTGAAAACCTAGACCCGCAGGAGAAATACCGGACTTATACGGATACACGCGGTAACGGCGTCGAAAGGGGGTAGCATTGTGGAACCAGTTGCTTGGTTGTGTTAGGGTATCCCATAGTAACATAAAACAAGTTGATGGAACCCACCTCTTCGTAAGATTCCCGACGTTTCGTCCGATACGGGAGTTTCACCCTATAAGCGCATGTAAACTCACGAGGGAGAAACGGACACCGGTGAAGCGGGTCACACCCCGGAGCGCAATCTTTGCCATCCAAAGACCAAAACACACCTATACTAACATGGTATGTCACCCCCTAGCTTGTGTGGGGACCCGGACGCTCCGTAGCCCCCCTCCGGTGAAAACCTAGACCCGCAGGAGAAATACCGGACTTATACGGATACACGCGGTAACGGCGTCGAAAGGGGGTAGCATTGTGGAACCAGTTGCTTGGTTGTGTTAGGGTATCCCATAGTAACATAAAACAAGTTGATGGAACCCACCTCTTAGTAAGATTCCCGACGTTTCGTCCGATACGGGAGTTTCACCCTATAAGCGTATGTAAACTCACGAGGGAGAAACGGACGCCGGTGAAGCGGGTCACACCCCGGAGCGCAATCTTTGCCATCCAAAGACCAAAACACACCTATACTAACATGGTATGTCACCCCCTAGCTTGTGTGGGGAGACGGACGCTCCGTAGCCCCCCTCCGGTGAAAACTAGACCCGCAGGAGAAATACCGGACTTATACGGATACACGCGGTAATGGCGTCGAAAGGGGGTAGCATTGTGGAACCAGTTGCTTGGTTGTGTTAGGGTATCCCATAGGAACATAAAACAAGTTGATAGAACCCACCTCTTAGTAAGATTCCCGACGTTTCGTCCGATACGGGAGTTTCACCCTATAAGCGCATGTAAACTCACGAGGGAGAAACGGACGCCGGTTAAGCGGGTCACACCCCGGAGCGCAATATTTGCCATCCAAAGACCAAAACACACCTATACTAACATGGTATGTCACCCCCTAGCTTGTGTGGGGACCCGGACGCTCCGTAGCCCCCCCTCCGGTGAAAACGTAGACCCACAGGAGAAATACCGGACTTATACGGATACACGCGGTAACGGCGTCGAAAGGGGGTAGCATTGTGGAACCAGTTGCTTGGTTGTGTTAGGGTATCCCATAGGAACATAAAACAAGTTGATGGAACCCACCTCTTCGGAAGATTCACGACGTTTCGTCCGATACGGGAGTTTCACCCTATAAGCGCATGTAAACTCACGAGGGAGAAACGGACGCCGGTGAAGCGGGTCACACCCCGGAGCGCAATCTTTGCCATCCAAAGACCACAACACACCTATACTAACATGTTATGCCACCCACTAGCTTGTGTGGGGACCCGGACGCTCCGTAGCCCCCCTCCGCTGAAAACCTAGACCCGCAGGAGAAATACCGGACTTATACGGATACACGCGGTAACGGCGTCGAAAGGGGGTAGCATTGTGGAACCAGTTGCTTGGTTGTGTTAGGGTATCCCATAGTAACATAAAACAAGTTGACGGAACCCACCTCTTCGTAAGATTCCCGACGTTTCGTCCGATACGGGAGTTTCACCCTATAAGCGCATGTAAACTCACGAGGGAGAAACGGACACCGGTGAAGCGGGTCACACCCCGGAGCGCAATATTTGCCATCCAAAGACCACAACACACCTATACTAACATGGTATGTCACCCCCTAGCTTGTGTGGGGACCCGGACGCTCCGTAGCCCCCCTCCGGTGAAAACCTAGACCCGCAGGAGAAATACCGGACTTATACGGATACACGCGGTAACGGCGTCGAAAGGGGGTAGCATTGTGGAACCAGTTGCTTGGTTGTGTTAGGGTATCCCATAGGAACATAAAACAAGTTGATGGAACCCACCTCTTAGTAAGATTCCCGACGTTTCGTCCGATACGGGAGTTTCACCCTATAAGCGTATGTAAACTCACGAGGGAGAAACGGACGCCGGTGAAGCGGGTCACACCCCGGAGCGCAATCTTTGCCATCCAAAGACCAAAACACACCTATACTAACATGGTATGTCACCCCCTAGCTTGTGTGGGGAGACGGACGCTCCGTAGCCCCCCTCCGATGAAAACCTAGACCCGCAGGAGAAATACCGGACTTATACGGATACATGTGGTAGCGGCGTCGAAAGGGGGTAGCATTGTGGAACCAGTTGCTTGGTTGTGTTAGGGTATCCCATAGTAACATAAAAAAAGTTGATAGAACCCACCTCTTCGTAAGATTCCCGATGTTTCGTCCGATACGGGAGTTTCACCCTATAAGCGCATGTAAACTCACGAGGGAGAAACGGACGCCGGTGAAGCGGGTCACACCCCGGAGCACAATCTTTGCCATCCAAAGACCACAACACACCTATACTAACATGTTATGCCACCCACTAGCTTGTGTGGGGACCCGGACGCTCCGTAGCCCCCCTCCGGTGAAAACCTAGACCCGCAGGAGAAATACCGGACTTATACGGATACACGCGGTAACGGCGTCGAAAGGGGGTAGCATTGTGGAACCAGTTGCTTGGTTGTGTTAGGGTATCCCATAGTAACATAAAACAAGTTGATAGAACCCACCTCTTCGTAAGATTCCCGACGTTTCGTCCGATACGGGAGTTTCACCCTATAAGCGCATGTAAACTCACGAGGGAGAAACGGACGCCGGTGAAGCGGGTCACACCCCGGAGCGCAATCTTTGCCATCCAAAGACCACAACACACCTATACTAACATGTTATGCCACCCACTAGCTTGTGTGGGGACCCGGACGCTCCGTAGCCCCCCTCCGGTGAAAACCTAGACCTGTAGGAGAAATACCGGACTTATACGGATACACGCGGTAACGGCGTCGAAAGGGGGTAGCATTGTGGAACCAGTTGCTTGGTTGTGTTAGGGTTTCCCGTAGTAACATAAAACAAGTTGACGGAACCCACCTCTTCGTAAGATTCCCGACGTTTCGTCCGATACGGGAGTTTCACCCTATAAGCGCATGTAAACTCACGAGGGAGAAACGGACACCGGTGAAGCGGGTCACACCCCGGAGCGCAATCTTTGCCATCCAAAGACCAAAACACACCTATACTAACACGGTATGTCACCCCTAGCTTGTGTGGGGACCCGGACGCTCCGTAGCCCCCCTCCGGTGAAAACCTAGACCCGCAGGAGAAATACAGGACTTATACGGATACACGCGGTAACGGCGTCGAAAGGGGGTAGCATTGTGGAACCAGTTGCTTGGTTGTGTTAGGTTATCCCATAGGAACATAAAACAAGTTGATGGAACCCACCTCTTAGTAAGATTCCCGACGTTTCGTCCGATACGGGAGTTTCACCCTATAAGCGCATGTAAACTCACGAGGGAGAAACGGACGCCGGTGAAGCGGGTCACACCCCGGAGCGCAATCTTTGCCATCCAAAGACCAAAACACACCTATACTAACATGGTATGTCACCCCCTAGCTTGTGTGGGGAGACGGACGCTCCGTAGCCCCCCTCCGGTGAAAACCTAGACCCGCAGGAGAAATACCGGACTTATACGGATACACGCGGTAATGGCGTCGAAAGGGGGTAGCATTGTGGAACCAGTTGCTTGGTTGTGTTAGGGTATCCCATAGGAACATAAAACAAGTTGATAGAACCCACCTCTTAGTAAGATTCCCGACGTTTCGTCCGATACGGGAGTTTCACCCTATAAGCGCATGTAAACTCACGAGGGAGAAACGGACGCCGGTTAAGCGGGTCACACCCCGGAGCGCAATATTTGCCATCCAAAGACCAAAACACACCTATACTAACATGGTATGTCACCCCCTAGCTTGTGTGGGGACCCGGACGCTCCGTAGCCCCCCCTCCGGTGAAAACGTAGACCCACAGGAGAAATACCGGACTTATACGGATACACGCGGTAACGGCGTCGAAAGGGGGTAGCATTGTGGAACCAGTTGCTTGGTTGTGTTAGGGTATCCCATAGGAACATAAAACAAGTTGATGGAACCCACCTCTTCGGAAGATTCACGACGTTTCGTCCGATACGGGAGTTTCACCCTATAAGCGCATGTAAACTCACGAGGGAGAAACGGACGCCGGTGAAGCGGGTCACACCCCGGAGCGCAATCTTTGCCATCCAAAGACCAAAACACACCTATACTAACATGGTATGTCACCCACTAGCTTGTTTGGGGACCCGGACGCTCCGTAGCCCCCCTCCGGTCAAAACCTAGACCCGCTGGAGAAATACCGGACTTATACGGATACACGCGGTAACGGCGTCGAAAGGGGGTAGCATTGTGGAACCAGTTGCTTGGTTGTGTTAGGGTATCCCATAGGAACATAAAACAAGTTGATAGAACCCACCTCTTCGTAAGATTCCCGACGTTTCGTCCGATACGGGAGTTTCACCCTATAAGCGCATGTAAACTCACGAGGGAGAAACGGACGCCGGTGAAGCGGGTCACACCCCGGAGCGCAATCTTTGCCATCCAAAGACCACAACACACCTATACTAACATGTTATGCCACCCACTAGCTTGTGTGGGGACCCGGACGCTCCGTAGCCCCCCTCCGGTGAAAACCTAGACCTGTAGGAGAAATACCGGACTTATACGGATACACGCGGTAACGGCGTCGAAAGGGGGTAGCATTGTGGAACCAGTTGCTTGGTTGTGTTAGGGTATCCCGTAGTAACATAAAACAAGTTGACGGAACCCACCTCTTCGTAAGATTCCCGACGTTTCGTCCGATACGGGAGTTTCACCCTATAAGCGCATGTAAACTCACGAGGGAGAAACGGACACCGGTGAAGCGGGTCACACCCCGGAGCGCAATCTTTGCCATCCAAAGACCAAAACACACCTATACTAACACGGTATGTCACCCCTAGCTTGTGTGGGGACCCGGACGCTCCGTAGCCCCCCTCCGGTGAAAACCTAGACCCGCAGGAGAAATACAGGACTTATACGGATACACGCGGTAACGGCGTCGAAAGGGGGTAGCATTGTGGAACCAGTTGCTTGGTTGTGTTAGGTTATCCCATAGGAACATAAAACAAGTTGATGGAACCCACCTCTTAGTAAGATTCCCGACGTTTCGTCCGATACGGGAGTTTCACCCTATAAGCGCATGTAAACTCACGAGGGAGAAACGGACGCCGGTGAAGCGGGTCACACCCCGGAGCGCAATCTTTGCCATCCAAAGACCAAAACACACCTATACTAACATGGTATGTCACCCCCTAGCTTGTGTGGGGAGACGGACGCTCCGTAGCCCCCCTCCGGTGAAAACCTAGACCCGCAGGAGAAATACCGGACTTATACGGATACACGCGGTAATGGCGTCGAAAGGGGGTAGCATTGTGGAACCAGTTGCTTGGTTGTGTTAGGGTATCCCATAGGAACATAAAACAAGTTGATAGAACCCACCTCTTAGTAAGATTCCCGACGTTTCGTCCGATACGGGAGTTTCACCCTATAAGCGCATGTAAACTCACGAGGGAGAAACGGACGCCGGTTAAGCGGGTCACACCCCGGAGCGCAATATTTGCCATCCAAAGACCAAAACACACCTATACTAACATGGTATGTCACCCCCGAGCTTGTGTGGGGACCCGGACGCTCCGTAGCCCCCCCTCCGGTGAAAACGTAGACCCACAGGAGAAATACCGGACTTATACGGATACACGCGGTAACGGCATCGAAAGGGGGTAGCATTGTGGAACCAGTTGCTTGGTTGTGTTAGGGTATCCCATAGGAACATAAAACAAGTTGATGGAACCCACCTCTTCGGAAGATTCACGACGTTTCGTCCGATACGGGAGTTTCACCCTATAAGCGCATGTAAACTCACGAGGGAGAAACGGACGCCGGTGAAGCGGGTCACACCCCGGAGCGCAATCTTTGCCATCCAAAGACCAAAACACACCTATACTAACATGGTATGTCACCCACTAGCTTGTTTGGGGACCCGGACGCTCCGTAGCCTCCCTCCGGTGAAAACCTAGACCCGCTGGAGAAATACCGGACTTATACGGATACACGCGGTAACGGCGTCGAAAGGGGGTAGCATTGTGGAACCAGTTGCTTGGTTGTGTTAGGGTATCCCATAGGAACATAAAACAAGTTGATAGAACCCACCTCTTCGTAAGATTCCCGACGTTTCGTCCGATACGGGAGTTTCACCCTATAAGCGCATGTAAACTCACGAGGGAGAAACGGACGCCGGTGAAGCGGGTCACACCCCGGAGCACAATCTTTGCCATCCAAAGACCACAACACACCTATACTAACATGTTATGCCACCCACTAGCTTGTGTGGGGACCCGGACGCTCCGTAGCCCCCCTCCTGTGAAAACCTAGACCCGCAGGAGAAATACCGGACTTATACGGATACACGCGGTAACGGCGTCGAAAGGGGGTAGCATTGTGGAACCAGTTGCTTGGTTGTGTTAGGGTATCCCATAGTAACATAAAACAAGTTGATGGAACCCACCTCTTCGGAAGATTCCCGACGTTTCGTCCGATACGGGAGTTTCACCCTATAAGCGCATGTAAACTCACGAGGGAGAAACGGACGCCGGTGAAGCGGGTCACACCCCGGAGCGCAATCTTTGCCATCCAAAGACCAAAACACACCTATACTAACATGGTATGTCACCCCCTAGCTTGTGTGGGTAGACGGACGCTCCGTAGCCCCCTCCGGTGAAAACCTAGACCCGCAGGAGAAATACCGGACTTATACGGATACACGCGGTAACGGCGTCGAAAGGGGGTAGCATTGTGGAACCAGTTGCTTGGTTGTGTTAGGGTATCCCATAGGAACATAAAACAAGTTGATAGAACCCACCTCTTCGGAAGATTCCCGACGTTTCGTCCGATACGGGAGTTTCACCCTATAAGCGCATGTAAACTCACGAGGGAGAAACGGACGCCGGTGAAGCGGGTCACACCCCGGAGCGCAATCTTTGCCATCCAAAGACCAAAACACACCTATACTAACATGGTATGTCACCCCCTAGCTTGTGTGGGTAGACGGACGCTCCGTAGCCCCCTCCGGTGAAAACCTAGACCCGCAGGAGAAATACCGGACTTATACGGATACACGCGGTAACGGCGTCGAAAGGGGGTAGCATTGTGGAACCAGTTGCTTGGTTGTGTTAGGGTATCCCATAGGAACATAAAACAAGTTGATAGAACCCACCTCTTCGTAAGATTCCCGACGTTTCGTCCGATACGGGAGTTTCACCCTATAAGCGCATGTAAACTCACGAGGGAGAAACGGACGCCGGTGAAGCGGGTCACACCCCGGAGCGCAATCTTTGCCATCCAAAGACCACAACACACCTATACTAACATGTTATGCCACCCACTAGCTTGTGTGGGGACCCGGACGCTCCGTAGCCCCCCTCCGGTGAAAACCTAGACCTGTAGGAGAAATACCGGACTTATACGGATACACGCGGTAACGGCGTCGAAAGGGGGTAGCATTGTGGAACCAGTTGCTTGGTTGTGTTAGGGTATCCCGTAGTAACATAAAACAAGTTGACGGAACCCACCTCTTCGTAAGATTCCCGACGTTTCGTCCGATACGGGAGTTTCACCCTATAAGCGCATGTAAACTCACGAGGGAGAAACGGACACCGGTGAAGCGGGTCACACCCCGGAGCGCAATCTTTGCCATCCAAAGACCAAAACACACCTATACTAACACGGTATGTCACCCCTAGCTTGTGTGGGGACCCGGACGCTCCGTAGCCCCCCTCCGGTGAAAACCTAGACCCGCAGGAGAAATACAGGACTTATACGGATACACGCGGTAACGGCGTCGAAAGGGGGTAGCATTGTGGAACCAGTTGCTTGGTTGTGTTAGGTTATCCCATAGGAACATAAAACAAGTTGATGGAACCCACCTCTTAGTAAGATTCCCGACGTTTCGTCCGATACGGGAGTTTCACCCTATAAGCGCATGTAAACTCACGAGGGAGAAACGGACGCCGGTGAAGCGGGTCACACCCCGGAGCGCAATCTTTGCCATCCAAAGACCAAAACACACCTATACTAACATGGTATGTCACCCCCTAGCTTGTGTGGGGAGACGGACGCTCCGTAGCCCCCCTCCGGTGAAAACCTAGACCCGCAGGAGAAATACCGGACTTATACGGATACACGCGGTAATGGCGTCGAAAGGGGGTAGCATTGTGGAACCAGTTGCTTGGTTGTGTTAGGGTATCCCATAGGAACATAAAACAAGTTGATAGAACCCACCTCTTAGTAAGATTCCCGACGTTTCGTCCGATACGGGAGTTTCACCCTATAAGCGCATGTAAACTCACGAGGGAGAAACGGACGCCGGTTAAGCGGGTCACACCCCGGAGCGCAATATTTGCCATCCAAAGACCAAAACACACCTATACTAACATGGTATGTCACCCCCTAGCTTGTGTGGGGACCCGGACGCTCCGTAGCCCCCCCTCCGGTGAAAACGTAGACCCACAGGAGAAATACCGGACTTATACGGATACACGCGGTAACGGCATCGAAAGGGGGTAGCATTGTGGAACCAGTTGCTTGGTTGTGTTAGGGTATCCCATAGGAACATAAAACAAGTTGATGGAACCCACCTCTTCGGAAGATTCACGACGTTTCGTCCGATACGGGAGTTTCACCCTATAAGCGCATGTAAACTCACGAGGGAGAAACGGACGCCGGTGAAGCGGGTCACACCCCGGAGCGCAATCTTTGCCATCCAAAGACCAAAACACACCTATACTAACATGGTATGTCACCCACTAGCTTGTTTGGGGACCCGGACGCTCCGTAGCCCCCCTCCGGTGAAAACCTAGACCCGCTGGAGAAATACCGGACTTATACGGATACACGCGGTAACGGCGTCGAAAGGGGGTAGCATTGTGGAACCAGTTGCTTGGTTGTGTTAGGGTATCCCATAGGAACATAAAACAAGTTGATAGAACCCACCTCTTCGTAAGATTCCCGACGTTTCGTCCGATACGGGAGTTTCACCCTATAAGCGCATGTAAACTCACGAGGGAGAAACGGACGCCGGTGAAGCGGGTCACACCCCGGAGCACAATCTTTGCCATCCAAAGACCACAACACACCTATACTAACATGTTATGCCACCCACTAGCTTGTGTGGGGACCCGGACGCTCCGTAGCCCCCCTCCTGTGAAAACCTAGACCCGCAGGAGAAATACCGGACTTATACGGATACACGCGGTAACGGCGTCGAAAGGGGGTAGCATTGTGGAACCAGTTGCTTGGTTGTGTTAGGGTATCCCATAGTAACATAAAACAAGTTGATGGAACCCACCTCTTCGGAAGATTCCCGACGTTTCGTCCGATACGGGAGTTTCACCCTATAAGCGCATGTAAACTCACGAGGGAGAAACGGACGCCGGTGAAGCGGGTCACACCCCGGAGCGCAATCTTTGCCATCCAAAGACCAAAACACACCTATACTAACATGGTATGTCACCCCCTAGCTTGTGTGGGTAGACGGACGCTCCGTAGCCCCCTCCGGTGAAAACCTAGACCCGCAGGAGAAATACCGGACTTATACGGATACACGCGGTAACGGCGTCGAAAGGGGGTAGCATTGTGGAACCAGTTGCTTGGTTGTGTTAGGGTATCCCATAGGAACATAAAACAAGTTGATAGAACCCACCTCTTCGGAAGATTCCCGACGTTTCGTCCGATACGGGAGTTTCACCCTATAAGCGCATGTAAACTCACGAGGGAGAAACGGACGCCGGTGAAGCGGGTCACACCCCGGAGCGCAATCTTTGCCATCCAAAGACCAAAACACACCTATACTAACATGGTATGTCACCCCCTAGCTTGTGTGGGTAGACGGACGCTCCGTAGCCCCCTCCGGTGAAAACCTAGACCCGCAGGAGAAATACCGGACTTATACGGATACACGCGGTAACGGCGTCGAAAGGGGGTAGCATTGTGGAACCAGTTGCTTGGTTGTGTTAGGGTATCCCATAGGAACATAAAACAAGTTGATAGAACCCACCTCTTCGGAAGATTCCCGACGTTTCGTCCGATACGGGAGTTTCACCCTATAAGCGCATGTAAACTCACGAGGGAGAAACGGACGCCGGTGAAGCGGGTCACACCCCAGAGCGCAATCTTTGCCATCCAAAGACCAAAAAACACCTATACTAACATGGTATGTCACCCCCTAACTTGTTTGGGGAGACGGACGCTCCGTAGCCCCCCCCCTCCGGTTAAAACCTAGACCCACAGGAGAAATACCGGACTTATACGGATACACGCGGTAACGGCGTCGAAAGGGGGACTTATACTGTTCAAGCCCCCGTTTTGATGACCGTCTAGAGTTATCCCAAAAGAGGGGCTTCGGATCCTCAGGGATCCGTACAAATTGAGCAACATATTTAATATTTCTGTTGTAGTTTTGTTATATATATATGCATGCTTTTCTATTAATTTCACATTTTTTGTGTTGTAGGGCCGGGTTCAGGAATGTTGACGCCATTATCTCATGCGCGTGGGTGGCGGGATACCGACATGTTGTTCTATTAATTATTAATATTTTATACTAGAGTAAAATTATATAGGGAAGTAAATAAATCAAATAAATAAATGAACTTAATTAATTGCGCAAAAAAAATGTGACGCCATTATCTCATGCGCGCGGGTGGCGGGATACCGACATGTTATTCTATTAATTATTAATATTTTATACTAGAGTAAAATTATATAGGGAAGTCAAATAAATAAATGAACTTAATTAATTGCGCAAAAAAAAAATGTGACGCTATTATCTCATGCACGCGGGTGGCGGGATACCGACATGTTGTTCTATTAATATTTTATACTAGGGAAGTAAATAAATCAAATAAATAAATGAACTTAATTAATTGCGCAAAAAAAAATGTGACGCCATTATCTCATGCGCGCGGGTGGCGGGATACCGACATGTTGATCTATTAATTATTAATATTTTATACTAGAGTAAAATTATATAGGGAAGTAAATAAATCAAATAAATAAATGAACTTAATTAATTGCGCAAAAAAAAATTGTGACGCCATTACTCATGCGCGCGGGTGGCGGGATACCAACATGTTGTTCTAGTAATTATTAATATTTTATACTAGAGTAAGTAAATAAAGCAAATAAATAAATGAACTTAATTAATTACGCAAAAAAAAGAAAAAAAGGTAAACGCCGACGGCATTCTAGGGACCGACAGCCACCGTCGGCGTATTAGAAAACGTTGTACGCAGAACGGGATCCCGTTCCGGCGTTCACATATACGCCGACGGCGCCGTATAGGCCGACGGCCACCGTCGGCTTGAAGACACGGTCCTGTTCCAGCGGGCCCACTTGTCGGGTATACGCCGACGGCTCCGTATAGGACGACGGCCACCGTCGGCTTGAAAACGTATACGCCGACGAGGTTTCATAGGCCGACGGCCAGACTGGTTGGACTTTCGTCCCCGTTTATACGCCGACGGTGCCCGATACTTTGCCGTCGGCGTATTACAGCCCCGTCGGCGTATACGGCGTCTCCTGTAGTGGTAGTCTCTGGACAGCCGGCCGCTGTGGCGGTTGGGGGTGGTGGGAGTGCAGCAATTACCTCAGCTAGCGGGGCTAAGCAGCATGATGTGGCAGCAGCTAATATTTTTCAGCATACAGAGAATGGAGGGCCTCAGCCTTCTCCTAATCAGCAAGGAGATCCGAGAGTGTTTACTGTTCAATTGGCGTCCGCGGTGGCAGGGGCATTGCGCATGAAGGGGAAAAATTAATAAACTTAATTGCTTTAGAAGCGAGGTGGTTGGGCATTTTTTGGCTGATTGTCCAGCACCGGCGTGTGATATATTTGGACAGTATGTTCATGCGAATGTGTCGTCTCATTTCTTGGCGGCTCTAAAACCTCAGCCAATAATGTATGGTATGCTCATGATGAGCTTATGTTTTTCTGGAATGCCTTTGTCCGCACTATTGCCTTTGTCCGTATCCAAGTGAGATATTTCTATACCTTAGGTGCTCGTACAACTTCATAGATTGGGACCCATGGAGTGGCTTGGGATGTCCGTCAAACGGGTCATAAACTATTCAAGGTGCTTATCCCGTCTAAGAATGAGCTTGAGCGTGTAAATATTTTCGGTACTTACAGAGTCCCAAATAGGGAGTGCGAGACGAAGGTGGATAGTTGGTCTATGAAGATCAATCCTCTTGATACTCTTCTGGAGATATGGGTGCGTGTTTCCGGGATCCCAGAAATTCACTTGGGGGGTGCCTTGCTCTTTGGTCAGTTGGGTATCTGCTTGGGATTAAGATAAAGGTGGACATGGTGTCTACTAGGAAAAATGGTGTGTTGTGGATACTGTTATGGATGCAACTTGTCTATATTGATAGCCCATGGGGCATATATATATTACACATGACTTGGGGAATAAGGAAATAACATCTAGACTAACACGGACTCCTAGACTTATACTAATACTCCTTAACACCCCCCCTCAAATGCAAAGCGTATGCAATAGCATTGTATTTGAAGAAGTGTACACTAGAAAACAAAATGATAATCCATAATCCGCGTCTTGAAAGTGTCTTGTAGCATGAAGAGTCTTCAAAACCTGTAGAGTCAAGCCAGAACGAAGAGCGAATAGAGTCGATCGAACAATGAGACCGATAGAGACCGATATTCGATCAAGAGAAGAGCATGTCACAAACGATCATAGCACAAGAAGCCCACGACATAAGAAGTCCAACGGCGAAAGAATGTGCGTAGATCATTGACAATGCAAAATGAGGCCAAAAAAATCCCATAGAAAGATCAGGACCGAGAAAAGGAGGCCACAAAAGGACCGAGAATAGGTGGCCACAAAAGGACCAATAATAAGAGGCCATAAAGGACCGGAATAGGAGGCCACAAACGGATCGAGAATAGGAGGCCACAAACGGATCGAGAATAGGAGGCCACAAAAGGACCGAGAATAGGAGGTCACAAAAGGACCAAGAATAGGAGGCCACAAAAGGACCGAGAAAGGCCAGACAAATGAAGGTGGACTCTCATGACATAAGAAACACAAAAAGAAACAACGGATCTGGTGGACGCAGCGTAAATATAGAAAACTACAAAAAAACGGAGAGACTAATGGTGGTGCGGCAGGGGAAATGAATCATGGTGGCGAGGGCCAGCCAACAAGGATCATGGAGGAGAACCGAGCTGACATGGAAGAAACGGGACACCCAAGATTGGGTAAAGCAGCAGACAGTGACATTCTCTCTCTTCTTGCAGACAGTGACATTCTCTGTCTTTTTTTTTGGTGAACGCACGATCCAAAAGGAACCAACAGGAAACTTCTTACAGGACAGACCACGTCCTGGGCAGAGAAGCGACGGAGCGCGTCCTTGACAGGAGGACGGCGGCGCTCGACGGGTGGCGGCCGGACTGGACTGGAGGACGGCGGGCGCCTTGGTCGGCGGCGCTCGACGGGTGACAGCCGGACTGGAGGACGGCGGGCGCCTTGGTCGGCGGCTGGCGGACTACGACCTCGAGACCGATCTGCAGAGGACAACGGAACAGGAGGCGGCCGGGACTGGGACGGAGCAATGACAGCCGGCGGCCTGAGGCGAGACAGAACAGCGACGGGCGGCGGCTTGCCCTTGGACGGCGGTGGCCTGCTGGGAAATCAAAGGCAGAGGCGGATCTCCCTTGGGCTGACGGGCAGCGCCGGGGACGGACAGGGACAGGCGGAACGGGGAGATCGCCGGCGGCAGAGGCGAACTGGAGACGGCCAGAAACGGGGCGGCCTGCAGGGGAGGCGTGGCCCGGAAACGAGGCAGGTATGGCGGCGGGCGGAGTGGCTGCCGGGAACGGAACGAACGGAGGCGCACGTACTTGTACGTGGTGGCGGCCTGCAGGAGTGTACGTGGAGACAGACATACTAGAGCAGCTTAGAGAGAGAAGATTGATTGATCGATCTGTACGTGGAGGCAGACAGCTTGGAGAGAGATCGTGCGATCGATCTATACGAAGAAGATCGAGATTGGATCTGTACGTGGACGAGTTGCGCGTCCGTGCGAAAAAAAATGAACCTAAACCTAGGCTCTGATACTATGTTATGGATGCAACTTGTCTATATTGATAGCCCATGGGGCATATATATATTACACATGACTGGGGAATAAGGAAATAACATCTAGACTAATACGGACTCCTAGACTTATACTAATACTCCTCAACAGATACTTGTTGGATGCATTAATCACACTAAGATACATCTATATTTCCCTATGTTTGTTAAAGATGTCATCTCTATGATCTCTCCTATGAGGTGGGGAAGAAGAGAAGCACTTAGGACCGGATGTCGAGATGGCTAAGAAAGACCAAGATGCTGATGAGGATGGCCATGGAGACCTTAATGATTAGTTTGGAGATGTTTTGGCAAAGACTTTGTTGAATTATAATGTATCGGGTAGGGTTATGTAATGACCTCGGTGGATCAGGGAGGTGGGTTGACCTCCAAAGGTCGTGGTGAAATGGTGATGAAGAGGTCGGAGTGTTGTTCTCTCATTTATTACATAGGTACTTCGATTGGGATGGCTCGGAGGGGCTCACTGATTTAAAACAGGAGGAACCGATGCAGCGAATTCCTGCAGCTGTGTTCCCTGCAAGCCACAACCTGCGCAGTTTTCTCTACCGCGCATGGATTCTCGGCAACTGTCGCACCCTGCCCTCTAGAGGATACTCACCGTCCGAACTGGATAGCAGATGTTTGGATTACGGGGCCTATCTGCTCCCGCATTCTCTTACGAGTAGGCCAGCACTTATGTGCGACAACCAAACTCCGCTATTCCATCGTCGATGTAAACTATCCACTAGAGATCGCAGGTACTACCATTGACGTACTTCATACCAATCACACATGGTACGTCAACGGCGTTAAACGAAACGGTAGCACAACATATCTCTAAGACACAAAAGATTGAAATAAGTTGCAAATGTCCTTCACTAAGGCAGAGAATAGCAAATACAATCATTCAGAGGACACATGTCCCAACATAGCATCATTACATGGCAGCGGAAACACTCAATGGGTCTGAGTACAGACAAAATCCAAAAGGGCTTAAGAAGCCGGGAATGAAAAGAAAACGGAGCCCATCCACATCGTCTCGGATCCTGCCCGGGTCCGCTATCTACTCGTCAACAGCGTCGTCGTACTCCACGTAGTAGCCTCCAAGGGGATCATCGTAGCCGTACTCTGCGTAAACCACAGCCCCAACGGGGTCAGTACATACAAGTACTGGCAAGCAAGACTCACACTTCACCAAGGTGTACCCGGCAACACCGAACACAAAATGTTTTAGGTTCAACGGAAGAATAGGTGATGTAAAAGATACTGCAGCGGGCTGCTCTAGCCAACTACATAAGATACTACAACTTCCGACTAACAGAGAGAAGATAAGATCGAGTATTGTAACCAACTGAAAGATAACTTCAAACAAACCCATCCTGGATCTCGCCCCTTATCCAAAGAAGCAATCCGAGGATAACTCACACAGTTGGATTAAAGATGAATCAAGTTATTGTGTCAATAAGCCTATTACTAGTCAAGTTGTTAATCATTGGGTGTAAGGTTGTTAATCATTAGGTTCAAGTTGTCCTGAGTACTTGTTAGCCAGTACTTTCACCAAGTTAACCATAACCGCGGAAAACACGGCTTCTCGAGAAGATTTATCTCTGCAGGGTTGCACCAATTTGGCCGTACACGTAAGAATACCTCGCCAAATGGGATGCCTCCCACCAAGCGGGGCACTCAACACAACTCAACTCTTCTTCGCATCAAGCCCAAAGCACCTTGGGCGCACGGCTAATCAAGCCCCGAAGAAAAGGGACCCTCATAGCACTCTAAGACCGTGTCCCCCTATATGCCGACTACAAAAGTTCCACCCTGCGCTGGGCTCGCAAAAACATGCATGCGGCAAATGGAAAACACGAACTAAATGAGGCGATTTGGATGAGATGCGAATCGAATCAAATTGAGGGGGGCGCCCATACTCGCTTCCCACATGCGGGTAGTGCCCTCATCATGGATCAGTAGACAAGACCCTTTTCCTATTAGGGTCGACACTAGCAGGCCTCAAAACCACACAGGGCCTCCTGCCGGTGCCTTATCATCAAATTATTATTACCATTAGCATTAACAGGATTGATTGATTAACATCGAGCCCCCGGAACAATAATAAATGATAGTAAAAGAAGTAACCGACAACAGACTCGAGCAGAAGCAACCCTAAGCATGCTAGGTAAGACTAAGGCAACAAGCAAGGGGTTTTAGGTATGGAGGTGAGGCAATATCAGGGTTCAGGGTATCATGTGATAGGTTCGGAGAACAAGCAACGATACATATGGCTAGCAGAAATAGACAACGGAAAGTATCGGTAACCAGGGTTGAAAGGAACACAGTGGTCCATGTGAGTGATAACTTGCCTGCAAACTCAGTAGCCTGGTACTGAGCTAACTCCTCGGTAGTGGTGTCGTAAACCTCGTCAGACTCAACGGTGTCGTCTAATCGATAAGAAGCAAACAAACAATCGAAAAGAGACGAACAATCAATACATGATATAATGCACAATCATGGGATGATGCATGGCAATTTAATTGGTGCATCAGAATAAATTACTTGACAAGGTAACAAGTTTAAATGGACCCATGTGCAATTTGGATTGCATATGGCAAGCCCATGAATTACTGTTGAAACAAATGATCTACAATTAATTATCAGGTGACAGTTGATTAACATGATGCATGCATGATGGAAGCAATAGATAAACAACATTAGATGCAAAAGAAATGGAATTTAACAAGTGTGGGATTTTATTTAACAAGTTAAGAGTGTTTGGATGATTAATGCTATCACACAAGCATTTGGTCATTTTCATTAAGTTAAATTGTTCAAAAAAGAATACAAAGTTAATATTTGAAACTAGCATAAAATTTTAGGTGGATTACATGTTTCAATTATTGGAAAAGGAATTACAATGAATTAATTATGAATTAAACAATTTAAACAAGATTTAAATTGGGATTAATTCAAATAGGAATATTAATTGAATTTTATTTGTTCAAAACATTAATTAAAATTCATATTTGAAAAGATTATGTTTTTCTGGTTTGAAAACATATTTTACATGTTCAAGAATAAATTAAATTGAGCAAAATTATGATTTTAACAAATTTAAATGATTTAAAGAAGGTTTAAATTATTTAGGCGATTTAAATTATTCAAAACATGAAACAAAATTTATATTTGAAAATGTTATTTGAAATAGCATGGAAAACATATTTTATTTGCATTATTTGGATTAAGAATGAATTAGTTATGGATTTTAGCAAATTGCAATTGAATTATTTGAATTCAAATTTGAAGTGCATTTGGAAAATTCAAAACAGGAAACAAATGGTTCCAATAGATAGATAATTTAATTTGGATCAACACACATATTTTATTTTTATTATTTGGAGTTACAAAATAAAAGTTATAAGCAATTTAATTTGGAGGACCAATCTGTAATTTGGAGGGACTGGTTTTAAAACAGAAAAGAGTAAAAACATTTTATACCGCATAGAAACTAGCCCAAGGCACTGCCAGATGGGCCCTGTGCCAGTGTGTGCTTGCGTGGCAACGCAGTGGCTTACAGGTGGGCCACTGGCGCGGGGGAAAAATTCCCAAAAAAGGGTGGCGCTGCGGGGGCTCGAACCGTGGCCGCTGCGCTGCGCTCAGTGGGGCGTTACCACTGCGGTGGTTTTTCGTTCTCTGTCAAATAGGGGTGCACTGGGAGGATATCGTTCCATGCTCTCGCTAACTGAACTTTGCAGTTCAGACTGCACTACCTGACGGCGACATGGACAGCAAGGGGCATACCGGCGGCGAGCGCTGGCTACCGACGTGCTGCTGCTGCATGTGGGTGCGCGATGCGTGTAGGGAGGTGCCGTGAGCAGCAGGGAACAGAGGAGAAAGGAGGGTGCTTACAGCGGGGTGACCGTCGTCGACAGAAAACAAGGAGGAGGTCGACGGGGAGCAGTGGCTGTCGACGGCGAGGAGGTGGCGACCACGGCTCCAAAGACTCCCTCCTGGAAATGACGATGACGAGGGCGGTGCGGTGATCTCGTCCCCAAGAAGAGGGAGGCTCGACGGCGAGTAGAACGTCAGCGGGGAACTCCTTCAGGTACCGGCCATGGCGGACAGAGGTGGTTTAGACATTGGGGTGACGCAACGGGGAAGAAAAGAGGCGGCTTTCGCCGGGAAACAGAAGGGGAGCTCACCGGGAGGGTGTTGCTGTAGCGGATCGGGGTCGAGGAGGACGACGGCGAGCCGGAGATGGGGATGTTCGGTAACGGCCGAGGTAGACGAAGAAGGCAGGCGGCGATCCTGGGGCTCCTCGGGCCCAGCTGACGCTCGGAGAAGGAGGACGGAGTCGAGGAGGCTCGGTTGCAGGGGCTAGCTTGCCCGGAGACGCCCCATGTCGAGCTGTCGACGGCGAGCACCTTGCTCTGCTCCCACTCTGGTTCAGGGAAAGACAGGGATCAGGGGGGAGGAAAAAAAAAGACGGCGGCGGCTATGAGGAGGGCTAGGGCTAGCAGGTGGGGTGGAGATGGGTTTTAAGGTGGAGCTCGAGCTCGTACGGCCGGCAATCGGATGGAGGAGGAGGTGATCGGGTGGTGGTGCTGCAGTCGTACACAGGGTGACGTCGGGGGGGGGGGAGGAAGACGAGAAGCCGAAGGGGTATGGGCCAGAAGGAAAGGTGGGCTGTGGGCTGGGGGGAGAAGAAAAATAAAGGGCTGGCCTAGCATGTCTCCCTCCTTTGCTTTTTCTTTGTTATTTTTTTATATTTTTTTTTGCAGGATTAGAAATAGGAAGAAAATGGAGGGTTTTAAGTTAGTGAAATTTTAGGAAAAATTTGTGTGAGGTTGTTAGGTCAAAAGCAACCAAATGTTAACTTTGGTTTTGCAAAAACTCAACTTTTAATTACTCTTTTGTAATTTAAATCAATATTTGAAAGAATTGATTATTAATTGATTTTTATTAAAAGCAACATGTTTATTAGGGTGAACCCTATTGGTTAAAAAGAACAAGTGATTAGGGTTAGTTTGCTGATTTTTATAAGTTGAATTTGGGTACTGTTTGAATGTTTTTGATTTGAATTTGAAATGACATTGGAAGTAATTAATTGAAATAAAACCACCATTTTATTAGTTGATCATTATGGAACAAATGGAAACAAAATGAGACTTTGGATTGAACTTTTGATTTGAAAATGTTGTAACATGACAAGTATGAATTAAATGTTTGAATAAGGTTTGAATTTCAAATGTGAAAACAGAGTAAAACAAATGCAAACAAAGAATAAATATGATGACATGATGCAATACTTTAATAAACAAGAAATCAAACATTCTAAATGGTAAGTTTTCATACTTGGGATGTTACAAAACGCCCCCCCTTGAAGGAATCGCGCCCCGAGATTCCTACTGAGAAGAAAAAAGGTCCGGATACTTCTTGCGAAGACCCTCTTCGGTCTCCCACGTTGCCTCTTTAACGGAATGATGAGACCACTGCACTTTCAAGAACTTGGTGCTCTTGTTGCGAGTCTTACGCTCGGCCTCATCGAGAATACGAACAGGGTGCTCCTCATAAGAGAGATCATCTTGCAGTTCAATGGAATCATGATCAACTGCACGATCTGGATCTTTGAAACACTTCTTGAGCTGTGACACGTGAAACACATCGTGTACCTTGGATAGTTTTTCTGGAAGTTCAAGACGATAGGAATTTTCCGCACGTCTTGAGAGAATGCTGAAAGGACCAATGTATCTTGGTGCCAGCTTTCCTTTCACACCAAAACGATGAGTGCCTCTGAGGGGAGTTACACGGAGATATGCTTTGTCACCAGGAGCATAGATCATGTCCCTGTGCTTGCTGTCATAGTAACTCTTCTGACGAGACTGAGCAATCTTGAGATTGTCACGAATGATTCGAACTTTCTCTTCGGCTTCCTTAACAATGTCAGGGCCTAAGAGTGAACGTTCACCAGCTCCAGACCAATTGATTGGACTCCTGCATCTGCGGACATAGAGTGCTTCAAATGGTGCCATGCCTAGGCTTGCCTGGAAACTGTTGTTGTAGGAGAATTCAGCATATGGAAGACAATCCTCCCATTTCATGCCAAAGGAGAGACCACATGCTCTGAGCATATCCTCGAGAATCTGATTGACTCTTTCGACTTGCCCCTGAGACTGAGGGTGATAAGCTGTGCTGAACAGAAGTTTGGTGCCCAATGCATCTTGGAAACTCTTCCAGAAATGAGAAGTGAATATGCTTCCACGGTCTGAGCTTATTTCCAAAGGAACACCATGAAGGGGAACAATCTTTGTTGTGTAGAGTTCTGCTAACTGGCTAGCTGAGATTGTCTCTTTGACAGGAAAGAAGTGAGCTACTTTAGTGAGACGATCAATGACAACGAAGATTGCATCGTTGCCCTTCTTGGACTTTGGAAACCCAGTAACAAAGTCCATTTCAATCATGTCCCACTTCCACTCGGGGATTTTCAGAGGTTGGAGAAGACCGGCTGTTTTCTGATGAACTGCCTTAACACGTTGACAAACGTCGCATTCAGAAACGTATTGAGCAATTTCACGTTTCATGCCAGGCCACCAATACAGAGTCTTAAGATCCTGGTACATCTTTGTACTTCCAGGGTGGATGGAGAGAGGAGTTTCATGAGCCTCCTTGAGAATGATATCTTTGAGAATTTGAATCTTAGGAACTGCAATGCGTCCTTCGAAGAACACAGCTCCTTTGTCATCAATTGAGAAGGACTTGAATTTATCATTGCCCTCTTTGATGTGCTCTACCATCTTCTTGATTTCAGCATCACGAAATTGTTCAGAACGAATCTTGTCCTCGAGAGTTGGAGTGGCTGTCAAGCTAGCAAGATAACCTTGAGGAACAAGACCAAGGTTCAGCTTCTGGAATTCTTCATGAAGTGGAGGTTGGCTTTCCATTATCATGAGATTACTGCAATAGGACTTGCGACTGAGAGCATCGGCCATAACATTAGCCTTGCCTGGAGTGTAAGAAATGGTGAGATCGAAGTCTTTGATCTTTTCAATCCATCTCCTTTGCCTGAGGTTTAGATCTGGTTGAGTGAAGATGTATTTCAGACTCTTGTGATCGGAAAAGATTTCAGTGCGGTTACCCAACAAGTATTGTCTCCATTTCTTGAGGGCAAACACAACTGCTGCAAGTTCAATATCATGAGTGGGATAGTTTTGCTCATGTGGGTTCAACTGTCGTGAAGCATAGGCCTCAACTTGACGTTCTTGCATAAGAACTGCACCTAGGCCTTGGAGAGAAGCATCACAGAATATCTAGAAAGGTTTGGTGGTATCTGGGCCAACCAGAACTGGGGTAGAAGTGAGTTTAGTCTTGAGGAGATTAAAACTTTCATCACATTGTGGAGGCCAAACGAACTTCTTGTCCTTCTTTGTGAGATCAGTGAGGGGTTTGGCAATCCTGGAGAATTTTTGGACGAAACGACGGCAATAGCTAGCCAAACCAAGAAAACTTCTGACTTGCTTCACCGTCTTAGGGGGTTTCCAATCAGCAATTGCCTTAACCTTTTCAGGATCAATGGCTATGCCCTTGGCAGAGATGATATGACCAAGGTAGGCAACTTCTGGAATCCAGAATTCACATTTGGAGAACTTGGCATAAATACGATTGTCGCACCCTAACCTCTAGAGGATACTCACCGTTCCGAACTGGATAGCAGATGCTTGGATTACAGGGCCTATCTGCTCCCACATCCTCGCTCTCGAGTAGGCCAGCACTTATGTGCGATAACCAAGCTCCGCTATTCCATCGTCGATGTAAACTATCCACTAGAGATTGAAAGGTACTACCATCGACGTACTTCATACCAATCACACATGGTACGTCGACGGCGTTAAACGAAACGGTAGCACAACATATATCTAAGACACAAAAGATTGAAATAAGTTGCAAATGGCCTTCACTAAGGCAGAGAATAGCAAATACAATCATTCAGAGGACACATGTCCCAACATAGCATCATTACATAGCAGCGGAAACACTCAATGGGTCTGAGTACAGACAAAATCCAAATAGGCTTAAGAAGCCGGGAATGAAAAGAAAACGGAGCCCATCCACATCGTCTCGGATCCTGCCCGGGTCCGCTAGCTACTCGTCCGCAGTCTCGTCGTACTCCACGTAGTAGCCTCCAAGGGGATCATCGTAGCCGTACTCTGTGTAAACCACAGCCCCAACGGGGTCAGTACATACAAGTACTGGCAAGCAAGACTCACACTTCACCAAGGTGTACCCGGCAACACCGGACACAACGGCTTTAGGTTCAACGGAAGAATAGGTGATGTAAAAGATGCTGCAGCGGGCTGCTCTAACCAACTACAGAGATATACTACAAGTTCCGGCTAACAGAATAAGATAAGATCGAGTATTGTAACCAACTGAAAGATAACTTCAAACAAACCCATCCTGGATCTCGCCCCTTATCCAAAGAAGCAATCCGAGGATAACTCACACAGTTGGATTAAAGATGAGTCAAGTTATTGTGTCAATAAGCCTATTACTAGTCAAGTTGTTAATCATTGGGTGTAAGATGGTTGATCATTAGGTTCAAGTTGTCCTGAGTACTTGTTAGCCAGTACTTTCACCAAGTTAACCATAACCGCGGAAAACACGGCTTCTCGAGAAGATTATCCCTACAGGGTTGCACCAATTTGGCCGTACACGTAAGAATACCTCGCCAGATAGGATGCCTCCCACCAAGCGTGGCACTCAACACAACTCAACTCTTCTTCGCATCAAGCCCAAAGCACCTTGGGCGCACGGCTAATCGAACCCAGAAGAAAATGGACCCTCATAGCACTCTAATAACGTGTCCCCCTATATGCCGACTACGAAAGTTCCACCCTGCGCTGGGCTCGCAAAAACATGCACGCGGCAAATGGAAAACACGAACTAAATGAGGCGATTTGGACGAGATGCGAATCGAATCAAATTGAGGGGGGCGCCCATACTCGCTTCCCACATGCGGGTAGTGCGCTCATCATGGATCAGTAGACAAGACCGTTTTCCTATTAGGGTCGACACTAGCAGACCTCAAAACCACACAGGGCCTCCTGCCGGTGCCTTATCATCAAATTATTATTACCATAGCATTAACAGGATTGATTGATTAACATCGAGCCCCCAGAAGAAAATAACAGATAGTAAAAGAAGTAGCCGACAACAGACTCGAGCAAAAGCAACCCTAAGCATGCTAGGTAAGACTAAGGCAACAAGCAAGGGGTTTTAGGTATGGACGTGAGGCAATATCAGGGTTCAGGGTATCATGTGATAGGTTCGGGGAACAAACAACGATACATATGGCTAGCCGAATAGACAACGGAGAGTACAGGTAACCAGGGTTGAAAGGAACACAGTGGTTCATGTGAGTGATAACTTGCCTGCAAACTCAGTAGCCTGGTACTGAGCTAACTCCTCGGTAGTGGTGTCGTAAACCTCGTCACACTCAGGGTCGTCGTCTAATCGATAAGAAGCAAACAAACAATCGAAAAGAGACGAACAATCAATACATGATACAGTGCACAACCATGGATGATGCATGACAAGTTAATAGATGCATCAAAATAACCTAGTTGATGTGGGAACACAATTTAAATGGACCCATATGCAAGTTGAACTGCATATGGCAAGCCCATGAATTAATGTTGAAACAAATGATCTACAATTAATTATCAGGTGACAGTTGTTTAACATGATGCATGCATGATGGAAGCAATAGATAAACAACATTAGGTGCAAAAGAAATTGGAGTGTAACAAGTTTGGAAATTATTTATTAAGTTTGGAAATTTTGGTTACTTAAGATGTTACACAAGCAATTGGTTGTTTTCAACAAGTTAACTTGTGCAAAACAGAATACAAAGTTTATCTTTGGAAAGAGCACAAAATTTTAGGTGGATTACATGTTTCATTTATTAGAAAAGAAATTACAATGAATTAATTATGGATTAAACAATTTAAACAAGATTTAAATTTGAATTAATTCAAATAGGGATATTAATTGAATTTTAATTGTTCAAATCATTAATTAAAGTTCATATTTGGAAAGGTTATGTTTTTCTGGTTTCAAAACATATTTTACATGTTCAAGAATAATTTAGTTTGATTAAGTTATGAATTTAGCAAATTTAAATGAGTTAAACAAGTTTAAATTATTTAGGCAATTTAAATTATTCAAAACAGGAAACAAAATTTATAGTTGAAAAGGTTATTTGAAATAGCATGGAAAACATATTTTATTTACATTATTTGGATTAGGGATGAATTAGTTATGGATTTTAGCAAATTGGAATTGAATTATTTGAATTCAAATTTGAAATGCATTTGGAAATTTCAAAACAGTACACAAATGTTACCAATAGGTAGAGATTTAAATTTAGACCAGTGCACATATTTTATTTTTGTTATTTGGAATTATAAAACAAAAGTTATTATCAAATTAGTTTCAGGGGCTAATCTGTAATTTAAAAGGACTAGAATTAAAACAGAACGGTTTAAAACATTTTTCACCGCACAGAACCCTACCCTAGGCACTGCCAGGGGGGCCCAGGGTCACTGTGCGCTGGCGTGGATACGATGTGGCTGACAGGGGGCCCTCCCTGTCAGCGCTGCGGGCAAAAAGGTGGGATTTTTCGCGGAGCCGAGGGATCGAACCCAGGATCTCTCCGTGCGTGCAACGCACTGTAACCAGTGCGGTATGAATCGTTTCTTGTCAGTATACAGGAAGCGAACAGGTTAAGGTGTTAGTCGTCGATCTGAACTTTAAACTGACGAAACGCGACTGTAACTCTGACAGAGATCGTCGCTCGCCGGCTGTGATCGACGGGGTGTTGCTGCGCCGTGCTGCTGCTGGGGTGCAGACCGTGTGCGATGTGCTTGCGAGCAGATACATAGGTGGGAGAGGGAGGAGATAGGCGGTGATCACCGTGGGGTTCCCAAGATGGTCGACGGTGAGGTGGATGCCGCGGCAGTGGTGAGGATGGCGGCGACGATCCAGACGGCGGCGAGGTCCACGAAGGTGTCCAGACTGTCGAGGGAGGAGAGGCGAGTCGATCCCTGTGGTTAGATCACGGCGAGCGGTACTGCAGCGACGACGGCGAGCAGAGGTTCAGAGGTTGCGCCACGGTGGCCGGAGACGTCGAAGATGGCGGCGGTGATTCCGAGTGTCTCCGGGGTAGCTAGGGTGTCCAACAGAGAGAGGGAGTCGAGGTGGTCTAGTTCCTGTGGCTAGGTGGGGTGGAGGAGTGCCATGTCGACTGCGGTGGTCGAAGATTCAGAGCGGATGAACTCCGGTGAGGTTCAGAAGGTGGGGATCGCGGCGAGAGAGGAAAATTCGGCGGCGCGAGCTCGGGGAACGAGGGAGGCTAGGTCTAGGGTAGGGCTGCGGGGTCTAGGGGGTCTTTATAGGGTCCAGGGGGAGCTCCTGGCCGTCGCTGCCGTGCGCTGCCGCCGTGGCACCACGGAGATGGCTGCCGTACTGAAAAGAGACGACGGGGGCGGCTGATCGAACTGGTACGGGCCGTGTGGGCTGGCTGCGCGCAAGGAAAAAGAAAAAGGTGGGCTGGGCTGGGTAGGCTAGCTGCTGCGCGCGCGTGTGTTTTCCTTTTTCTTATTTTCTGTTTTTCTGTTTTTTTTTGTAGCAAAAGAAAATGGAAGCAAATGATAGGTTTTTGAGTTGATAAAAATTTGAAAAAATTCATGTGGGTTTGTTAGTTCAACATCTACCATTTGAAAACTTAGGTTTTTTGAAAAATTCAAATTTAGTTGCTGTTTTGTAAATTGGTGTGAATTTGAAGAATTTGTTAATTAATGAATTAATATTGAAAACAATGTTTTTATTAGGGTGACCCCTAATGATTAAATAGAACAAAAGTGATTATAATTTGTTTGGTACTTTTAGAATCTTCAAATTAGGTGCTGTTTGATGGTTTGATTGAATTTGAAAGCTAGTTGGAAATTATTTAATTGAAATAAAAAGCACCATTTTATTAGTTGATCAATATGGAATAATATGAAAACAATTTGGTTGTTTTTATTTGAGATTTTTATTCAAAAGGTTGTAACAGAGCAAGTATGAAATAATGTTTGGATAATGTTTGAATTTCAATTGTGAAAACAATTAAGAACAGATGCAACACAAATAGTAAACAATGCAAACAAGGAAAATAAATATGATGACATGATGCAATACTTTAATTAAACAAGAAACAAAACATTCTAAGGGATATTTTCATACTTGGGATGTTACAAAACGCCCCCCCTTGAAGGAATCGCGCCCCGAGATTCCTACTGAGAAGAGAAAAGGTCCGGATACTTCTTGCGAAGATCCTCTTCGATCTCCCACGTTGCTTCTTTATCGGAATGATGAGACCACTGCACTTTCAAGAACTTGGTGCTCTTTTTGCGAGTCTTACGCTCGGCCTCATCGAGAATACGAACAGGGTGCTCCTCATAAGAGAGATCATCTTGCAGTTCAATGGAGTCATGATCAACTGCACGATCTGGATCTTTGAAACACTTCTTGAGCTGTGACACGTGGAACACATCGTGCACCTTGGATAGTTTTTCTGGAAGTTCAAGACGATAAGCATTTTCTGCACGCCTTGAGAGAATGTTGAAAGGACCAATGTATCTTGGTGCCAGCTTTCCTTTCACACCAAAACGATGAGTTCCTCTGAGGGGAGTTACGCGGAGATATGCTTTGTCACCAGGTGCATAGATCATATCCCTGTGCTTGCTGTCATAGTAACTCTTCTGACGAGACTGAGCAATCTTGAGATTGTCACGAATGATGCGAACTTTCTCTTCGGCTTCCGTAACAATGTCAGGACCTAAGAGTGAACGTTCACCAGCTCCAGACCAATTTATTGGACTCCTGCATCTGCGGCCATACAATGCCTCAAATGGTGCCATGCCTAGGCTTGCCTGGAAACTGTTGTTGTAGGAGAATTCAGCATATGGAAGACAATCCTCCCATTTCATGCCAAAGGAGAGACCACATGCTCTTAGCATATCCTCGAGAATCTGATTGACTCTTTCGACTTGCCCCTGAGACTGAGGGTGATAAGCTGTGCTGAACAGAAGTTTGGTGCCCAATGCATCTTGGAAACTCTTCCAGAAATGAGAAGTGAATATGCTTCCACGGTCTGAGCTTATTTCCAATGGAACACCATGAAGGGGAACAATCTTTGTTGTGTAGAGTTCTGCTAACTGGCTAGCTGATATTGTCTCTTTGACAGGAAAGAAGTGAGCTACTTTAGTGAGACGATCAATAACAACGAAGATTGCATCGTTGCCCTTCTTGGACTTTGGAAACCCAGTAACGAAGTCCATTTCAATCATGTCCCACTTCCACTCGGGGATTTTCAGAGGTTGGAGAAGACCGGCTGTTTTCTGATGAACTGCCTTAACACGTTGACAAACGTCGCATTCAGAAATGTATTGAGCAATTTCACGTTTCATGCCAGGCCACCAATACAGAGTCTTAAGATCCTGGTACATCTTTGTACTTCCAGGGTGGATGGAGAGAGGAGTTTCATGAGCCTCCTTGAGAATGATATCTTTGAGACTTTGAATCTTAGGAACTGCAATGCGTCCTTCGAAGAACACATTTCCCTTGTCATCAATTGAGAAGGACTTGAATTTATCATTGCCTTCTTTGATGTGCTCTACCATCTTCTTGATTTCAGCATCACGAAATTGTTCAGAACGAATCTTGTCCTCGAGAGTTGGAGTGGCTGTCAAGCCAGCAAGATAACCTTGAGGAACAAGACCAAGGTTCAGCTTCTGGAATTCTTCATGAAGTGGAGGTTGGCTTTCCATGATCATGAGATTATTGCAATAGGACTTGCGACTGAGAGCATCAGCCATAACATTAGCCTTTCCTAGAGTGTAAGAAATGGTGAGATCGAAGTCTTTGATCTTTTCAATCCATCTCCTTTGCCTGAGGTTTAGATCTGGTTGAGTGAAGATGTATTTCAGACTCTTATGATCGGAAAAGATTTCAGTGCGGTTACCCAACAAGTATTGTCTCCATTTCTTGAGGGCAAACACAACTGCTGCAAGTTCAAGATCATGAGTGGGATAGTTTTGCTCATGTGGGTTCAACTGACGTGAAGCATAGGCCACAACTTGACGTTCTTGCATAAGAACTGCACCTAGGCCTTGGAGAGATGCATCACAGAATATCTGGAAAGGTTTGGTGGTATCTGGGCCAACTAGAACTGGTGTAGAAGTGAGTTTAGTCTTGAGGATATTGAAACTTTCATCACATTGTGGAGACCAAACGAACTTCTTGTCCTTCTTGGTGAGATCAGTGAGGGGTTTGGCAATCTTGGAGAAGTTTTGGACGAAACGACGGCAATAGCTAGCCAAGCCAAGAAAACTTCTGACTTGCTTCACCGTCTTAGGGGGTTTCCAATCAACAATTGCCTTAACCTTTTCAGGATCAATGGCTATGCCCTTGGCAGAGATGATATGACCAAGGTAGGCCACTTCTGGAATCCAGAATTCACATTTGGAGAACTTGGCATATAGACGATGCTCATGAAGTTTCATGAGAGTGAGATGAAGATGTTCTCCATGCTCTTCCTCGGATTTTGAGTAGACAAGGATATCATCAAGATATACCACAACGAACTTGTCGAGGTATTCATGGAAGACAGAATTCATTAGCCGAGAGAATGTCGCTGGTGCATTGGTGAGACCAAAGGACATGACGGTGTATTCATATAGACCGTAACGAGTGGTGAAGGCTGTCTTAGGAATATCTTCCTTTCTGATCTTTATTTGATGGTAACCCATCCTCAAGTCCAACTTTGAGAATATTGAGGCTCCAGCAAGTTGATCAAAAAGATCATCGATACGAGGAATTGGATACTTTTTTTTGATGGTTTTATCGTTAAGAGGACGATAGTCCACCACGAGTCTCTTTGTTTGATCCTTCTTGGCAACGAACAGAGTTGGGCAACCCCAAGCCGAAGAACTAGGCTGAATGTAACCTTTCTCCATGTACATATCGATTTGCTCCTTTAACAATTTCAGTTCAGGAGGAGCTATCTTGTGTGGATGCTTAGAGATTGGAGCAGTACCTGGCTCAAGCTCGATCACGATCCCAACTGCTCTGTCCTGAGGCATTCCTGGCAATTCTTCTGGAAAGACGTCAGGGAATTCACAAACCACGGGAACATTTTCGAGTAGAGGTAGAGGTTTTGCATCGAGTGTGCTTAGGTGAACAGAACTTGATCCATATGGAGAATAGACTATCTGGCCAGAGGGGCGGGAGAGAGTTATTGACTTTTGAGCATAGTCAATTTTAGCTTTGTGGGTCTTCAACCAATCCATACCAAGAATGACATCAATGTCAGAATTTCCTAGCAACATGAGTGAAGCAAGGAATATGCGACCTACAGTTAGGATTTGATTGTCCATACTTCTCTTGGAAGTCAACATTTGAGATCCCGGAGAGTGGACGGTGATTTGATTGCTTAGTGGAACCAGAGTTAGGTTGTATGTTGAGGCAAAGATTTTTGACACAAAAGAATGCGATGCTCCGGTATCAAACAACACTTTAGCTGGAATAGAGTTTACGGGTAATATACCGAGAACAACGTCGACAGATTCCTCAGCTTTGTCAACCTTGACGTGGTTCACCCTTGCGGTCCTCCCGACAGGCCTGTTGTTGGAGTTGAAGGCCTTGTTCGGAGGAGCGCGCACCATTGTCTGGTTGGTGTTGGGGCGAGGTGGTGGTGGAGGTAGCTGCCTCTGAGTGCACTTATCGGCGTAGTGTCCCGTCTCCTTGCACTTGTAGCAAGTGACGACACGAGGAGGACCTGGCCTTGGCTGCCCCATTAGAACCCTCTGACTCTGCATCTGAGCTGGGTTGGGTGGGCGGGGAGCAAAGCCTGGAGGAGCTGGAGCGTATGGAGCCCGAGTGACAGCACCATTTGGCACCCACATGCGGCGCTTCTGCGGAGAGGTGGTCATGTTGGAGGAGGAACCACCCTCACGCGAGTGCTTGCGAGAATCCTTGAACGCTTTGCGCCCATTTTCCTCATTGAGCGCGGTGTTCACGAGCTCCTCGAAGTCTTTGCACTTGACATTTGTGAGAGCGTACTTCAGTTCCGGGTTAAAACCTCTGCGGAACCTTGCCATCTTCTTGGCCTCAGTGGACACCTCGTCTCCAGCATATCGAGCGAGGCGATTGAACTCATTCTGATAGTCGATGACGTCCAGCTTGCCTTGTTTCAGAGAGCAAAACTCTTCACACATCCTTTCCATGAGACCATCTGGGATGTGGTGCTTCAGGAAGGCATCCTTGAAACAACTCCAGGTGATAGGATAGCCAGCTCTCATAGCCTGGTAGTTTTCCCACCACGAAGCTGCCTGACCCTTCAGTAGGTAGGAAGCATAGTTGACTTTGTCCTCTTCAGCAACATGTGCAATCTCCAGAGCCCTTGCTACGTTACGGATCCAGTCATCAGCATCCAGAGGCTCACGTGTTGCCACGAAAGCTTTCGGGCCCAGACTGAGGAAGTCCTTGATGTTGACCCGTGTAGCAGTCTGGTTATTCTGCTGATGGTTCTGAACCTGGACCATTTGAGCCATGACTTGGGTCATCTGAGTCAACAGCTCCGCGATTGGCGGCGGCTCAGGCGGGCTGTTCCTTGTTGGCGGCATCCTGAATGGAAATGCATTTTAGCACAACAACAGAAAAGGATAGACTTGGTAACCGAAAGAGAGATTATTCCGATGCATGAATAGATAACCAACAGGTACATCATAGGTTCAAATACATCAGAATATCCATCAGACCATAAATGGTTCGAATACGAAAGGATAACTAAACATAGCTAGGAATGGATACATCGGTACTCCCATGCTCATCACGCTGGACGGCGTCTAGGAGTACGGCGAGAGATACGGCGAGGAGCACGCTCACGGAAGTAAGTGGAACGACAATCCACGTAGATCGGAACTGCTTTGAGAGCGACTCTCGGTGTGGTGAAGTAGAAAGCGTCGTCTCCCTGTGCTCCAAAGCGGGGAATCCCAGTGTAACCAGGACCAAGGTCGAGAAGTGGACCTCTGATCGGCTCGTAACCTCCAGCATCTGGTAGACTACGCCCAACTGGCTGACTGAAACATGCAAAGCGCTCATCTCCAACAAAGTCTGTGGTGTACGTCGCCAGACGAGTCAGAGCAAGGTAGAGTTGCTCCCTGACTGAAGCCAACCCCTGAGCTAGTGTGGTGGCAACGGCATCACTGTGCCTCACAAACTGAGCGGTGGTGTGCAGCCTGGAGCTATCATGCTCATAAGTATCCAAGTTGTCGTAGAGAGTGAAGTGAGCTCCCGCTGAGGTGATGTAACCACGGGGGATGTGGCGATAGATGGAATCATCAAATCCCCAGTAGTCTGCACGAAGGACGGTGAGACTCACGTAAGCTGCCTGCTGCACGGCCATATCCACTGTGGAACCTACTGCCTCGTAGCGGTGGACTACGCTCCTGCCATCATCTGACAGAATGTAGACGATAGCTCGGTAGTAGGTCTGCTCGAACTCTCGCTGGTGCTCGTAGACCTGGTACTCTGGTGCCCAATGGAACCCCAGATAAGTGACCATGTCTCTCAGCATCTCCGGATAACCGGCGGTGCTCTCACAACGAGTCATCTGAACCACCTGCGGGTAGAACCTGAGATCCATCTGCAGATGATTTGGGGGGTTTTGGTTAGACGCCGGTAGAAGAAACTGAAGTGGAAACAATAACAAGGTTTCAATGGACGAAAGGTTCTTGAGAAGAACAGGATATCGAAGCAACATCGGGAAAACGAGACCAAAAATCCTGAGGTACTACGGAGAACCCAAAACACGTGAAATCCTAACTTGAAAGTTTAGATGAGAAGAGAAAACAACGTTGCACTTCCTTACTAGAAAAAGGGAGGGTGGGTGGGGAAAGAAGAAAAAGAACAGAATTCCTACTCTCATGTTTCATTTTTCCTATATAGCTACAAAATAGTTTCTAGACTCAAACTGCGACCAGTAAAAGGGATCCTACAGGAAGACAGGCTCTGATACCATTTGTCGCACCCTAACCTCTAGAGGATACTCACCGTTCCGAACTGGATAGCAGATGCTTGGATTATGGGGCCTATCTGCTCCCACATCCTCGCTCTCGAGTAGGCCAGCACTTATGTGCGACAACCAAGCTCCGCTATTCCATCGTCGATGTAAACTATCCACTAGAGATTGAAAGGTACTACCATCGACGTACTTCATACCAATCACACATGGTACGTCGACGGCGTTAAACGAAACGGTAGCACAACATATCTCTAAGACACAAAAGATTGAAATAAGTTGCAAATGGCCTTCACTAAGGCAGAGAATAGCAAATACAATCATTCAGAGGACACATGTCCCAACATAGCATCATTACATAGCAGCGGAAACACTCAATGGGTCTGAGTACAGACAAAATCCAAATAGGCTTAAGAAGCCGGGAATGAAAAGAAAACGGAGCCCATCCACATCGTCTCGGATCCTGCCCGGGTCCGCTAGCTACTCGTCCGCAGTCTCGTCATACTCCACGTAGTAGCCTCCAAGGGGATCATCGTAGCCGTACTCTGCGTAAACCACAGCCCCAACGGGGTCAGTACATACAAGTACTGGCAAGCAAGACTCACACTTCACCAAGGTGTACCCGGCAACACCGGACACAACGGCTTTAGGTTCAACGGAAGAATAGGTGATGTAAAAGATGCTGCAGCGGGCTGCTCTAACCAACTACAGAGATATACTACAAGTTCCGGCTAACAGAATAAGATAAGATTGAGTATTGTAACCAACTGAAAGATAACTTCAAACAAACCCATCCTGGATCTCACCCCTTATCCGAAGAAGCAATCCGAGGATAACTCACATAGTTGGATTAAAGATGAGTCAAGTTATTGTGTCAATAAGCCTATTACTAGTCAAGTTGTTAATCATTGGGTGTAAGATGGTTGATCATTAGGTTCAAGTTGTCCTGAGTACTAGTTAGCCAGTACTTTCACCAAGTTAACCATAACCGCGGAAAACACGGCTTCTCGAGAAGATTATCCCTGCAGGGTTGCACCAATTTGGCCGTACACGTAAGAATACCTCGCCAGATGGGATGCCTCCCACCAAGCGTGGAACTCAACACAACTCAACTCTTCTTCGCATCAAGCCCAAAGCACCTTGGGCGCATGGCTAATCGAGCCCAGATGAAAATGGATCCTCATAGCACTCTAAGAACGTGTCCCCCTATATGCCGACTACGAAAGTTCCACCCTGCGATGGGCTCGCAAAAACATGCATGCGACAAATGGAAAACACGAACTTAATGAGGCGATTTGGACGAGATGCGAATCTAATCAAATTGAGGGGGGCGCCCATACTCGCTTCCCACATGCGGGTAGTGCGCTCATCATGGATCAGTAGACAAGACCCTTTTCCTATTAGGGTCGACACTAGCAGGCCTCAAAACCACACAGGGCCTCTTGCCGGTGCCTTATCATCAAATTATTATTACCATAGCATTAACAGGATAGATTGATTAACATCGAGCCCCCAGAAGAAAATAACAGATAGTAAAAGAAGTAGCCGACAACAGACTCGAGCAAAAGCAACCCTAAGCATGCTAGGTAAGACTAAGGCAACAAGCAAGGGGTTTTAGGTATGGAGGTGAGGCAATATCAGGGTTCAGGGTATCATGTGATAGGTTCGGGGAACAAGCAACGATACATATGGCTAGCAGAATAGACAACGGAGAGTAGCGGTAACCAGGGTTGAAAGGAACACAGTGGTTCATGTGAGTGATAACTTGCCTGCAAACTCAGTAGCCTGGTACTGAGCTAACTCCTCGGTAGTGGTGTCGTAAACCTCGTCACACTCAGGGTCGTCGTCTAATCGATAAGAAGCAAACAAACAATCGAAAAGAGACGAACAATCAATACATGATACAGTGCACAACCATGGATGATGCATGACAAGTTAATAGATGCATCAAAATAACCTAGTTGATGTGGGAACACAATTTAAATGGACCCATATGCAAGTTGAATTGCATATGGCAAGCCCATGAATTAATGTTGAAACAAATGATCTACAATTAATTATCAGGTGACAGTTGTTTAACATGATGCATGCATGATGGAAGCAATAGATAAACAACATTAGGTGCAAAAGAAATTGGAGTGTAACAAGTTTGGAAATTATTTATTAAGTTTGGAAATTTTGGTTACTTAAGATGTTACACAAGCAATTGGTTGTTTTCAACAAGTTAACTTGTGCAAAACAGAATACAAAGTTTATCTTTGGAAAGAGCACAAAATTTTAGGTGGATTACATGTTTCATTTATTAGAAAAGAAATTACAATGAATTAATTATGGATTAAACAATTTAAACAAGATTTAAATTTGAATTAATTCAAATAGGGATATTAATTGAATTTTAATTGTTCAAATCATTAATTAAAGTTCATATTTGGAAAGGTTATGTTTTTCTGGTTTCAAAACATATTTTACATGTTCAAGAATAATTTAGTTTGATTAAGTTATGAATTTAGCAAATTTAAATGAGTTAAACAAGTTTAAATTATTTAGGCAATTTAAATTATTCAAAACAGGAAACAAAATTTATAGTTGAAAAGGTTATTTGAAATAGCATGGAAAACATATTTTATTTACATTATTTGGATTAGGGATGAATTAGTTATGGATTTTAGCAAATTGGAATTGAATTATTTGAATTCAAATTTGAAATGCATTTGGAAATTTCAAAACAGTACACAAATGTTACCCATAGGTAGAGATTTAAATTTAGACCAGTGCACATATTTTATTTTTGTTATTTGGAATTATAAAACAAAAGTTATTATCAAATTAGTTTCAGGGGCTAATCTGTAATTTAAAAGGACTAGAATTAAAACAGAACGGTTTAAAACATTTTTCACCGCACAGAACCCTACCCTAGGCACTGCCAGGGGGGCCAGGGTCACTGTGCGCTGGCGTGGACACGGTGTGGCTGACAGGGGGCCCTCCCTGTCAGCGCTGCGGGCAAAAAGGTGGGATTTTTCGCGGAGCCGAGGGATCGAACCCAGGATCTCTCCGTGCGCGCAACGCACTCTAACCAGTGCGGTATGAATCGTTTCTTGTCAGTATACAGGAAGCGAACAGGTTAAGGTGTTAGTCGTGGATCTGAACTTTAAACTGACGAAACGCGACTGTAACTCTGACAGAGATCGTCGCTCGCCGGCAGTGATCGACGGGGTGTTTCTGCGCCGTGCTGCTGCTGGGGTGCAGACCGTGTGCGCTGTGCTTGCGAGCAGATACAGAGGTGGGAGAGGGAGGAGATAGGCGGTGATCACCGTGGGGTTCCGAAGATGGTCGACGGTGAGGTGGATGCCGCGGCAGTGGTGAGGATGGCGGCGGCGATCCAGACGGCGGCGAGGTCCACGAAGGTGTCCAGACTGTCGAGGGAGGAGAGGCGAGTCGATCCCTGTGGTTAGATCACGGCGAGGGGTACTGCAGCGACGACGGTGAGCAGAGGTTTAGAGGTTGCGCCACGGTGGCCGGAGACGTCGAAGATGGCGGCGGTGCTTCCGAGTGTCTCCGGGGTAGCTAGGGTGTCCAACAGAGAGAGGGAGTCGAGGTGGTCTAGTTCCTGTGGCTAGGTGGGGTGGAGGAGTGCCATGGCGACTGCGGTGGTCGGAGATTCAGAGCGGATGAACTCCGGTGAGGTTCAGAAGGTGGGGATCGCGGCGACAGAGGAAAATTCGGCGGCGCGAGCTCGGGGAACGAGGGAGGCTAGGTCTAGGGTAGGGCTGCGAGGTCTAGGGGGTCTTTATAGGGTCCAGTGGGAGCTCCTGGCCGTCGCTGCCGTGCGCTGCCGCCGTGGCACCACGGAGATGGCTGCCGTACTGAAAAGAGACGACGGGGGCGGCTGATCGAACCGGTACGGGCCGTGTGGGCTGGCTGCGCGCGAGGAAAAAGAAAAAGGTGGGCTGGGCTGGGTAGGCTAGCTGCTGCGCGCGCGTGTGTTTTCCTTTTTCTTATTTTCTGTTTTTTGTTTTTTTTTGTAGCAAAAGAAAATGGAAGCAAATGATAGATTTTTGAGTTGATAAAAATTTGGAAAAATTCATGTGGGTTTGTTAGTTCAACATCTACCATTTGACAACTTAGGTTTTTTGAAAAATTCAAATTTAGTTGCTGTTTTGTAAATTGGTGTGAATTTGAAGAATTTGTTAATTAATGAATTAATATTGAAAACAATGTTTTTATTAGGGTGACCCCTAATGATTAAATAGAACAAAAGTGATTATAATTTGTTTGGTACTTTTAGAATCTTCAAATTAGGTGATGTTTGATGGTTTGATTTAATTTGAAAGCAAGTTGGAAATTATTTAATTGAAATAAAAAGCACCATTTTATTAGTTGATCAATATGGAATAATATGAAAACAATTTGGTTGTTTTTATTTGAGATTTTTATTCAAAAGGTTGTAACAGAGCAAGTATGAAATAATGTTTGGATAATGTTTGAATTTCAATTGTGAAAACAATTAAGAACATATGCAACACAAATAGTAAGCAATGCAAACAAGGAAAATAAATATGATGACATGATGCAATACTTTAATTAAACAAGAAACAAAACATTCTAAGGGATATTTTCATACTTGGGATGTTACAACGATGCTCGCGAAGTTTCATGAGAGTGAGACGAAGATGTTCTCCATGCTCTTCCTCGGATTTTGAGTAGACAAGAATGTCATCAAGATATACCACAACGAACTTGTCGAGGTATTCATGGAAGACAGAATTCATGAGTCGAGAGAATGTCGCTGGTGCATTGGTGAGACCAAAGGACATGACGGTGTATTCATATAGACCGTAACAAGTGGTGAAGGCTGTCTTTGGAATATCTTCCTTTCTGATCTTTATTTGGTGGTAACCCATCCTCAAGTCCAACTTTGAGAATATTGAGGCTCCAGCAAGTTGATCAAAAAGATCATCGATACGAGGAATTGGATACTTGTTTTTGATGGTTTTCTCGTTAAGAGGACGATAGTCAACCACGAGTCTCTTTGTTTGATCCTTCTTGGCAACGAACAGAGTTTGGAAACCCCAAGCCGAAGAACTAGGCTGAATGTAACCTTTCTCCATGTACATATTGATTTGCTCCTTTAACAATTTCAGTTCAGGGGGAGCTATCTTGTATGGATGCTTAGAGATTGGAGCAGTACCTGGCTCAAGCTCGATTACGAACTAACCTGCTCTGTTCGGAGGCATTCATGGCAATTCTTCTGGAAAGACGTCAGGGAATTCACAAACCACCGGAACATTTTCGAGTAGAGGTAGAGGTTTTGCATCGAGTGTGCATAGCTGAGTAGAACTTGATCCATATGGAGAATAGACTATCTGGCCAGAAGGGTGGGAGAGAGTTATTGACTTTTGAGCACAGTCAATTTTTGCTTTGTGGGTCTTCAACCAATCCATACCAAGAATGACATCAATGTCAGAATTTCCCAGCAACATGAGTGAAGCAAGGAATATGCGACCTCCAATTAGGATTTGATTGTCCATACTTATCTTGGAAGTAATCATTTTAGATCCCGGAGAGTGAACAGATACTTGACTGCTTAGTGGAACCAGAATTAGGTTGTACGTTGTTGCAAAGATCTTTGACACAAAAGAATGCGATGCTCCGGTATCAAACAACACTTTAGCTGGAAAAGAGTTTACGGGTAATGTACCGAGAACAACGTCGGCAGATTCCTCAGCTTTGTCAACCTTGACGTGGTTCACCCTTGCGGTCCTCCCGACAGGCCTGTTGTTGGAGTTGAAGGCCTTGTGCGGAGGAGCACGCATCATTGCCTGGTTGGTGTTGGGGCGAGGTGGTGGTGGAGGTAGCTGCCTCTGAGTACACTTGTCGGCGTAGTGTCCCGTCTCCTTGCACTTGTAGCAAGTGACGACACGAGGAGGACCTGGCCTTGGCTGCCCCATTGGAACCCTTTGACTCTGCATCTGAGCTGGGTTGGGTGGGCGGGGAGCGAAGCCTGGAGAAGCTTGGGCGTATGGAGCCCGAGTGACAGCACCATTTGGCACCCAGATGCGGCGCTTCTGCGGAGGGGTGGTCATGTTGGAGGAGGAACCACCCTCACGCGAGTGCTTGCGAGAATCCTCGAACGCTTTGCGCCCATTTTCCTCATTGAGCGCGGTGTTCACGAGCTCCACGAAGTCTTTGCACTTGACATTTGTGAGAGCGTACTTCAGTTCCGGGTTAAAACCTTTGCGGAACCTTGCCATCTTCTTGGCCTCAGTGGACACCTCGTCTTCAGCATATCGGGCGAGGCGATTGAACTCATTCTGATAGCCGATGACGTCCAGCTTGCCTTGCTTGAGGGAGAAAAACTCTTCACGCATCCTTTCCATGAGACCATCTGGGATGTGGTGCTTCAGGAAGGCATCCTTGAAACAACCCCAGGTGATAGGATAGCCAGCTCTCATAGCCTGGTAGTTTTCCCACCACGAAGCTGCCTGACCCTTCAGTTGGTAGGAAGCATAGTTGACTTTGTCCTCTTTAGCAACATGAGCAATCTCTAGAGCTCTTGCTACGTCACGGATCCACTCATCAGCATCCAGAGGCTCACGTGTTGCCACGAAAGCTTTCGGGCCCAGACTGAGGAAGTCCTTGATGTTGACCCGTGGAGCAGTCTGGTTATTGTGCTGATTGTTCTGAACCTGGACCATTTGTGCCATGACTTGGGTCATCTGAGTCAACAGCTCCGCGATTGGCGGCGGCTCAAGTGGGCTGTTCCTTGTTGGCGGCATCCTGAATGGAAATGCATTTTAGCACAACAACAGAAAAGGATAGACTTGCAACTGAAAGAGAGATTATTCCAACGCATGAATAGATAACCAACAGGTACATCATGAGTTCAAATACACCAGAATATCCAACAGACCATAAATGGTTCGAATACGAAAGGATAACTAAACATAGCTAGGAATGGATACATCTGTACTCCCATGCTCATCACGCAGGACGGCGTCTAGGAGTACGGCGAGAGATACGGCGAGGAGCACGCTCACGGAAGTAAGTAGAACGACGATCCACGTAGATCGGAACTGCTCTGAGAGCGACTCTCGGTGTGGTGAAGTAGAAAGCGTCGTCTCCCTGTGCTCCAAAGCGGGGAATCCCAGTGTAACCAGGACCAAGGTCGAGGAGTGGACCTATGATCGGCTCGTAACCTCCAGCATCTGGCAGACTACGCCCAACTGGCTGACTGAAACATGCAAAGCGCTCATCCCCAACAAAGTCTGTGGTGTACGTCGCCAGACGAGTCAGAGCAAGGTAGGGCTGCTCCCTGACTGAAGCCAACTCCTGAGATAGTGTGGTGGCAACGACGTTGCTGTGCCTCACGAACTGAGCGGTGGTGTGCAGCCTGGAGCTATCATGCTCATAAGTCTCCAAGTTGTCGTAGAAAGTAAAGTGAACTCCCGCTGAGGTGATGTAACCACGGGGGATGTGGCGATAGATGGAATCATCAAATCCCCAGTAGTCAGCACGAAGGACGGTGAGACTCACGTAAGCTGCCTGCTGCACAGCCATATCCACTGTGGAACCTACTGCCTCGTAGCGGTGGACTACGCTCCTGCCATCATCTGACAGAATGTAGACGATAGCCTGGTAGCAGGTCTGCTCAAACTCTCGCTGCTGCTCGTAGACCTGGTACTCTGGTGCCCAATGGAACCCCAGATAAGTGACCATGTCTCTCAGCATCTCCGGGTAACCGGCGGTGCTCTCACAATGAGTCATCCGAACCACCTGCGGGTAGAACCTGAGATCCATCTGCAGATGATTTGGGGGTTTTGGTTAGACGCCGGTAGAAGAAACTGAAGTGGAAACAATAACAAGGTTTCAATGGACGAAAGGTTCTTGAGAAGAACAGGATATCGAAGCAACATCGGGAAAACGAGACCAAGAATCCTGAGGTACTACGGAGAACCCAAAACACGTGAAAACCTAACTTGAAAGTTTAGATGAGAAGAGAAAAACAACGTTGCACTTCCTTACCAGAAAAAGGGAGGGTGGGTGGGGAAAGAAGAAAAAGAACAGAATTCCTACTCTCACGTTTCATTTTTACTATATAGCTACAAAATAGTTTCTAGACTCAAACTGCGACCAGTAAAAGGGATCCTACAGGCAGACAGGCTCTGATACCATTTGTCGCACCCTGACCTCTAGAGGATACTCACCGTCCGAACTGGATAGCACATGTTAGGATTACGGGGCCTATCTGCTCCCGCATCCTCTTACGAGTAGGCCAGCACTTATGTGCGACAACCAAACTCCGCTATTCCATCGTCGATGTAAACTATCCACTAGAGATCGCAGGTACTACCATTGACGTACTTCATACCAGTCACACATGGTACGTCAACGGCGTTAAACGAAACGGTAGCACAACATATCTCTAAGACACAAAAGATTGAAATAAGTTGCAAATGGCCTTCACTAAGGCAGAGAATAGCAAATACAATCATTCAGAGGACACATGTCCCAACATAGCATCATTACATGGCAGCGGAAACACTCAATGGGTCTGAGTACAGACAAAATCCAAAAGGGCTTAAGAAGCCGGGAATGAAAAGAAAACGGAGCCCATCCACATCGTCTCGGATCCTGCCCGGGTCCGCTATCTACTCGTCAACAGCGTCGTCGTACTCCACGTAGTAGCCTCCAAGGGGATCATCGTAGCCGTACTCCGCGTAAACCACAGCCCCAACGGGGTCAGTACATACAAGTACTGGCAAGCAAGACTCACACTTCACCAAGGTGTACCCGGCAACACCGGACACAAAATGCTTTAGGTTCAACGGAAGAATAGGTGATGTAAAAGATACTGCAGCGGGCTGCTCTAACCAACTACAGAAGATACTACAACTTCCGACTAACAGAGAGAAGATAAGATCGAGTATTGTAACCAACTGAAAGATAACTTCAAACAAACCCATCCTGGATCTCGCCCCTTATCCAAAGAAGCAATCCGAGGATAACTCACACAGTTGGATTAAAGATGAATCAAGTTATTGTGTCAATAAGCCTATTACTAGTCAAGTTGTTAATCATTGGGTGTAAGGTTGTTAATCATTAGGTTCAAGTTGTCCTGAGTACTTGTTAGCCAGTACTTTCACCAAGTTAACCATAACCGCGGAAAACACGGCTTCGCGAGAAGATTTATCCCTGCAGGGTTGCACCAATTTGGCCGTACACGTAAGAATACCTCGCCAGATGGGATGCCTCCCACCAAGCGGGGCACTCAACACAACTCAACTCTTCTTCGCATCAAGCCCAAAGCACCTTGGGCGCACGGCTAATCAAGCCCCGAAGAAAAGGGACCCTCATAGCACTCTAAGACCGTGTCCCCCTATATGCCGACAACAAAAGTTCCACCCTGCGCTGGGCTCGCAAAAACATGCATGCGGCAAATGGAAAACACGAACTAAATGAGGCGATTTGGACGAGATGCGAATCGAATCAAATTGAGGGGGGCGCCCATACTCGCTTCCCACATGCGGGTAGTGCGCTCATCATGGATCAGTAGACAAGACCCTTTTCCTATTAGGGTCGACACTAGCAGGCCTCAAAACCACACAGGGCCTCCTGCCGGTGCCTTATCATCAAATTATTATTACCATTAGCATTAACAGGATTGATTGATTAACATCGAGCCCCCGGAACAATAATAAAAGATAGTAAAAGAAGTAACCGACAACAGACTCGAGCAGAAGCAACCCTAAGCATGCTAGGTAAGACTAAGGCAACAAGCAAGGGGTTTTAGGTATGGAGGTGAGGCAATATCAGGGTTCAGGGTATCATGTGATAGGTTCGGAGAACAAGCAACAATACATATGGCTAGCAGAAATAGACAACGGAAAGTATCGGTAACCAGGGTTGAAAGGAACACAGTGGTCCATGTGAGTGATAACTTGCCTGCAAACTCAGTAGCCTGGTACTGAGCTAACTCCTCGGTAGTGGTGTCGTAAACCTCGTCAGACTCAACGGCGTCGTCTAATCGATAAGAAGCAAACAAACAATCGAAAAGAGACGAACAATCAATACATGATATAATGCACAATCATGGGATGATGCATGGCAATTTAATTGGTGCATCAGAATAAATTACTTGACAAGGTAACAATTTTAAATGGACCCATGTGCAATTTGGATTGCATATGTTAAGCCCATGAATTACTGTTGAAACAAATGATCTACAATTAATTATCAGGTGACAGTTGATTAACATGATGCATGCATGATGGAAGCAATAGATAAACAACATTAGATGCAAAAGAAATGGAATTTAACAAGTGTGGGATTTTATTTAACAAGTTAAGAGTTTTTGGATGATTAATGCTATCACACAAGCATTTGGTCATTTTCATTAAGTTAAATTGTTCAAAACAGAATACAAAGTTAATATTTGAAACTAGCACAAAATTTTAGGTGGATTACATGTTTCAATTATTGGAAAAGGAATTACAATGAATTAATTATGAACTAAACAATTTAAACAAGATTTAAATTGGGATTAATTCAAATAGGAATATTAATTGAATTTTATTTGTTCAAAACATTAATTAAAATTCATATTTGAAAAGATTATGTTTTTCTAGTTTGAAAACATATTTTACATGTTCAAGAATAAATTAAATTGAGCAAGTTATGATTTTAACAAATTTAAATGATTTAAACAAGGTTTAAATTATTTAGGCAATTTAAATTATTCAAAATATGAAACAAAATTTATATTTGAAAAGGTTATTTGAAATAGCATAGAAAACATATTTTATTTGCATTATTTGGATTAAGAATGAATTAGTTATGGATTTTAGCAAATTGCAATTGAATTATTTGAATTCAAATTTGAAGTGCATTTGGAAAATTCAAAACAGGAAACAAATGGTTCCAATAGATAGATAATTTAATTTGGATCAACACACATATTTTATTTTTATTATTTGGAGTTACAAAATAAAAGTTATAAGCAATTTAATTTGGAGGACCAATCTGTAATTTGGAGGGACTGGTTTTAAAACAGAAAAGAGTAAAAGCATTTTATACCGCACAGAAACTAGCCCAAGGCACTGCCAGATGGGCCCTGGGCCAGTGCGTGCTTGCGTGGCAACGCAGTGGCTTACAGGTGGGCCAGTGGCGCGGGGGAAAATTCCCAAAAAAGGGTGGCGCTGCGGGGGCTCGAACCGTGGCCGCTGCGCTGCGCTCAGTGGGGCGTTACCACTGCGGTGGTTTTTCGTTCTCTGTCAGATAGGGGTGCACTGGGAGGATATCGTTCCATGCTCTCGCTAACTGAACTTTGCAGTTCAGAACTGCACTACCTGACGGCGACATGGACAGCAAGGGGCATACCGGCGGCGAGCGCTGGCTACCGACGTGCTGCTGCTGCATGTGGGTGCGCGATGCGTGCAAGGAGGTGTCGTGAGCAGCAGGGAACAGAGGAGAAAGGAGGGTGCTTGCAGCGGGGTGACCGTCGTCGACAGAAAACAGGGAGGAGGTCGACGGGGAGCAGTGGCTGTCGACGGCGAGGAGGTGGCGACCACGGCTCCAAAGACTCCCTCCTGGAAATGACGATGACGAGGGCGGTGCGGTGATCTCATGCCCGAGAAGAGGGAGGCTCGACGGCGAGTAGAACATCGGCGGGGAACTCCTTCAGGTACCGGCCATGGCGGACAGAGGTGGTTTAGACATTGGGGTGACGCAACGGGGAAGAAAAGAGGCGGCTTTCGCCGGGAAACAGAAGGGGAGCTCACCGGGAGGGTGTTGCTGTAGCGGATCGGCGTCGAGGAGGACGACGGCGAGCCAGAGATGGGGATGTTCAGTAACGGCCGAGGTAGACGAAGAAGGCAGGCGGCGATCCTGGGGCTCCTCGGGCCCAGCTGACGCTCGGAGAAGGAGGACGGAGTCGAGGAGGCTCGGTTGCAGGGGCTAGCTTACCCGGAGACGCCCCATGTCGAGTTGTCGACGGCGAGCACCTTGCTCTGCGCCCACTCTGGTTCAGGGAAAGACAGGGATCAGGGGGTTGGACAAAAAAGACGGCGGCGGCTGTGAGGAGGGCTAGGGCTAGCAGGTGGGGTGGAGATGGGTTTTAAGGTGGATCTCGAGCTCGTACGGCCGGCAATCGGATGGAGGAGGAGGTGATCGGGTGGTGGTGCTGCAGTCGTACACAGGGTGACGTCGGGGGGGAGTAAGACGACAAGCCGAAAGGGTATGGGCCAGAAGGAAAGGTGGGCTGTGGGCTGGGGGGAGAAGAAAAATAAAGGGTTGGCCTAGCATGTCTCCCTCCTTTGCTTTTTCTTTGTTATTTTTTTTGCAGGATTAGAAATAGGAAGAAAATGGAGGGTTTTAAGTTAGTGAAATTTTAGGAAAAATTTGTGTGAGGTTGTTAGGTCAAAAGCAACCAAATGTTAACTTTGGTTTTGCAAAAACTCAACTTTTAATTACTGTTTTGTAATTTAAATCAATATTTGAAAGAATTGATTATTAATTGATTTTTATTAAAAGCAACATGTTTATTAGGGTGAACCCTATTGGTTAAAAAGAACAAGTGATTAGGGTTAGTTTGCTGATTTTTATAAGTTGAATTTGGGTACTGTTTGAATGTTTTTGATTTGAATTTGAAATGACATTGGAAGTAATTAATTGAAATAAAACCACCATTTTATTAGTTGATCATTATGGAACAAATGGAAACAAAATGAGACTTTGGATTGAACTTTTGATTTGAAAATGTTGTAACATGACAAGTATGAATTAAATGTTTGAATAAGGTTTGAATTTCAAATGTGAAAACAGAGTAAAACAAATGCAAACAAAGAATAAATATGATGACATCATGCAACACTTGGGATGTTACAGCAACAAACTAGATATTTTTTTCCCGGATAGGAGCAGAATAAGATGATTGAGTGAGCTGAAACAGCTGAGAGTTTGAGGGATGTCAATTTTGATGTTCCCCAGTGGAGGGAGGTTTCCAACACTGTGCAAATCCCACGGGAGACAGTTGAATGTGCTCGTGTGGGATATGTAACCTCGGAGAAGGAGGGGGATCGGGGCCAATAGCTCTGGTGTGACGTGTTTCAGTCAAATTGGAAGGAATGCGACGTTTTTCGACAAAATAGCCTAGGCGCGACAGATCGAAGGGAGAAAATAGCCCACGACCAACATGTTTCTTAAGCAGAGTTGATCGTTAGCTGTTAGGGTGATGTGACGCTTGGACCCACAACTTATCCACCTCAGCAGCGCAGTACCCACCTCACGGATTCTAAAACAGAAATGCCCCCGTGCCCCCACAACTTATCCAGCTCAGCAGCGCGGGACCCACCACACGGAATCTAAAACAGAGCTTCGCCCGTGCCCGAGCTGCGTGTGCCATTTCTTCCCCTTTCCCCATTCTTCCTCTTCTCCGGCGACGGCGCACGGGATGTCCAGCTCTCTCGCCACGCAGTCAAGATGGCCAGAGTACGGTGCAGTTCCGATGACAAGGTGCCCAGACTCCGCACGGCCAGAGGCTCTGAAGTGGAAGGTAAGTGAAACTAACGAGAATGGAAACCTCGAGTGCCATTTTGTGTCCTGCTTGAGCATTCCTATGATGGGACGGGATGGCAAGGTAAAATCTCAGGCCCTTCCCCGCGCTGTCGTTATCTTTTGTTCAGATTTATCCAAATTGCCTTTTTTCCTCCTCAGTTTTGAGATCTAGATTCATGTTACTGTTACAGATGCTGAAGAAATGTTCGCACTTTCAGTTGATAGATCAGTGCATTCATAGGCTTGAATTGGAGGCCCACATTGATATGAGTGACGCCGCAACCCGGGATCTAATTTTGCCGCTGTATGCTGTGGAGAAACCCAATCTCAGCTCGGGCAGAGGAGCACCGGCGGCGAGGATCACGCGCCCCATTGCTAGACGGGCTGCCTTTGCTGAATAGCCCGTGGAGGCCGAAGTAAACGAGGAATTGAAGAAGGTAAAGAAGCTTTTGAAGCAAATGGTGGATTTGCAGAAGCAAGCAAATATCATTGAAGGAGCATTCTATTCTTGTATCATTGCTCTGTTTTTTCTTTAACTCTTGTTCATCATTCGTTAGAATGGACAAAGTGAAATCTAGATTTTTTTCAGTTAGCTATGCAGAGGAAATCTGTGGGCCATGCTAGTTTCATGTACTTCGAGTTCTTAAGTTCTTCAGTGAAGTCGCTGATTTGAAATTTGAATATGCATTTCGCGTTCTGTGAAGTGACGAAAGTTCAGTTGCCCAAGTTCAGTTTCAGTGCAGTGACCAAAGTTCAGTTTCAGTAGAAAAAAAATTATTCGTTTTCATGCCGAAAGAATGTAATCAAAGAAAGACCGAAAGAGTGTAGTTGGGCCGACAACTAGGGCCAAAGGGAAAACAAACCCACCTGCCTAAATTCGACTTATTTTAATTTGTAAAAAAATTGTTTTACTTTTTTACATGTCTTGGGTCCTAAATAATTGAATTCGTTTTCATTTTTTTATTATTTACTTCATAAATATTTTTTAACGAGTTGCATACATAGTTCACCGAAATATTTGTGTCAAATATTTTGTTTCATAAATTTACACGCCCGAAGTAACACACTCTAAAACATGAAACACCGAGATGGAGACATTTTGTAGCAAACGATATTACGACACGATCAACACATAGATATAGTAGTAGTAGTAGCACGGGCACACCATCACGCTTACAACTGACTTACAACTAAACTTAAATTAAAAGAAAGACAGAAAAGAAAGAAACGATAGAACGACACGGGCACATGATAAACCTGGGCATAACTCGAACGACATGATCACACGAACAACCCACCTAGATTTGGATCATCACCGACATGGGAGCACCATCGACATGGAGGGGAGAGCACCGTCTTCACTCCTCATCGTCGGCGGCGGCCGGCAAGTTGTAGGGGAGGGTGTGTATGGCGTTGTCGTTGGGCCAGATGTTGTCGAGGTCGGTGTAGACGTTGTACGTCGTGAAGCGGATGAACTCGCACCCACCTTACCAGACATGGCCAAGGAGGTGGTACGCATCATACGGGTTGCAGGATCGGACAAGGATGCCCGTTCCTCTCGGGCGGGATTCGTCGATGGTGAACATGGGCGGAGTGCCCACAGGTAGGTGGCGATAGAGGGCGCGAAGGAAGACCGCCGCGAACTCCCGTGCACCGTGCCAGCGAGACATGGCCCAGACCCGGAGCTGGTCGTCAACGACAACCCCGACGGGGTACTGCCTCTCCGGCACGGTCCTGGGCGCGAGGACCGTCGGTTTGAACTGCATGGTTGCGCTTGGGTGCCTGCTTGGATGTGATGTGAGTGGGGAGAATGGCGGGGATGGGCGTGAGGAAGATGAAGGTTAGAGGAGGGGTTAAATAGGGGCTAAGGCATTAATGGCTGCGTCGCTTCGTTCGCATGACCTCTTTTGCCTGCTGGGTCAAGAGGTGCGTCTCGTCGATCACTGGCGCACGCTGGTCAGACTGCCTCGAGCACCCGTTCAGTCTGCGTCGATGCGCTGCTAATGGCTTAGATGCGACGCGTGTATGCATGCATGCAAAGGGCGGGCCGTAACGTCTGGGCTCGGCCCCGAACAGACACGCAACATAGAAGTACACTAAGTTAGACGCGCGTAAGCCAGTTCCATTCACCGCATCATGGTCAATCGTCGGATATCGTTGAACGGTCTAGATCGAACAGATGAGCCGATCCAAACCCCAACTCCCCAGCCACTCAGCGCGCATGAATCCCTCCACGCACCGCGAGCCAATCAGCTTGTAGAACGAGCGCACACACGGATCGGCGCGTCACGTGCACACGGTGACGTCAGATCCAATGGCTCTAAAGCTGGGGTTTCTGGGGTTTTGGGGTTTCCGGGGTTTAGGGTTTCAGTGAACTAGGGTTTAGCATAACTAATTCAAAAAAATCAAAACAAAAATCGGCTTTCACTCGCTGTCTACATATGCAACTATGTTGCTATAAAAAAATGTATTCTTGTTATATCCACATTTCAATGAAAAATATTCACACAATTCACGCTATTGATGGAATGAGCTAGGGTTGAGTAACTAATTCAAACAAAATAAAAACTATGTACAGCCAGCGCACATGGTCTACTTATGGAACTAAGTTGCTATAAAAACTGTCAATATTGTTATATCCAAATGTTAAAACCAAAAATCACACATTGACGATATCGACAAAACGAGCTAGGGTTGAACATAAGTAATTCAAAAAAAGTGAAAAGCATATAAAACCAGCGCACATTGTCATTTTAAGTCGGTCATGGTTTTTGTGAAAACGTTAACTTTTTGAGTCGGTCAAGGTTTTTGAGTCGGTCAAGGTTTTTGTGAAAACGTTGACTTTTTTTTAAAACAAGCACAAATAACTAAAAAACAAATGAAAAAAGGAATGCTTGTGGCCCATAGTCTTATTATGTTGCATAACAACCAAAAAAAAATAACAACCATGGTTTATATACAATTGCATGAAAATGTCTTCAAGAATATGGGATTCTTGTACAGTGTAGTATGGATTTCGAAGATAAAAGTTGTGTGTTCTAGATCATAACTAATTCAAAAAATTCAAAATAGAAAAACTTTCGCCCATAGTCGTATTATGTTGCATAGCAACCAAAAAAATATAAACATGGTTTATATACAATTACATGAAAATGCCTTCAAGAATATGGGATTCTTGTACAATGTACTATGGATTTCAAAGAACAAATGTTGTGTGTTTTAGATCATAAGTAAATATGTATATGTTTTATTATGGATTTCAAGGAACTTTGAGCACATAGTATTATTATGTTGTGTAGGAACCAAAAATAAATATAAATAAGATTCAAAAACTTATTTTATATATGTTTTTTATTAAATAGTGATTTCAGAAAAAATAAAAGAATATAATACAAGATGAATTCAAAAAATAATGAGACTTCATATTTACACTATATAGGTAGGAGAGAGGTGTGGGAATTTTATTTGGATGATTTAGAGAAATGCAAAAAACAACCCTCTTAGAAAGGGGGCGTTTACCCTACCTTATGAGGTCGTTTGAAACACATTTTTCATGACTATGAGTCTAACTTAGCTCAGAATGATCAGATAACAACCGCATTTGAGTTGAGGTAGCATTGAAACATCATACCCGAGTCAAAAGTTCAACTTGAGTCGAAATTTGAATTTGAACCGAAATTTGAATTTGCCATCAAATGTTATTACATGCCAAATAAGTTCTCGGCACATGCCAAACAATAACAAAATAAGTTCTGATGGAAAGATGTGGGTACATAGTGCCCAACAAATGTTATTACATGCCACTGGAACTGAAGAGGTGGAATTGCAGTTCTGGCCACTGCTTCTGATCTGTAAGAGGTGGAATTGCAGTTGCATATGCAACTTTGAATTTTGCTACCGAATAATACTCATGCAGATATGGATGCATATTTATCTTCTACTGACCAGCTAAGAATAGAATTGCATGATCACATGGTTTACCAGTGGCCTGCCACTCGAGGCAACTGCAATCATGGGATTATGTGTTAACAACATGCCTTCTTCTAGTCTTGTTATGTCTAACTTCAGCACCCCACAGTGATGATTTTTCAACAGACAAATGTGTAAGACCTCTGCTTCTGTTGACCACCTGTTGCACCACTAATGGAAGTTTATCACCTTGCAGACAATCACCAATCTTTTTTCTCAATTCCACAGCCGCATGATCATGATCCTGATTTGATCAACCATATCATGCACAGGAAAATCTTTTAGCTGCTTCACCTTGTGGTGGAAACTTTCTGCAAATTGTTGTTGATATGATCACACTTGATGGCAATGTTGAATCCTGACTTGTACCATAATAAAGAATGGTAGGTGTTCAACCATGTACCAAACTCCTCACATGTTTCCATTACCTTACTAAGATGATATGAATGTGTCTGTTTAGTGTAAGATCTTGCTGCTAGCCACATCCTCCCAAATTCATCTACTCTGAATTTTTTAATCAAATTCATCCACAAATGGCCAAAGCACTCCCTTTGCTCAGCATGTGGGAACACATTTTTAACTGCATTTTCCTAACCTTGGTGTGCATGTGTGTGTACTACCAAAGGTGACACTGGCCCTAAGCATATTTTCACCTGCATCATGAACCATGTCCATGAAGCTTCTTTCTATGACTGAAACAAGCCCATAGCAATTGGAAACATCCAGTTATGTCCATCTAGAGAATTACATGCTGATAACTGACCATTCCTCTTCCTGTCAAAAATGATGAGTCTATGCTCAAATATGGACGACATCCTGCTTTGAGGCCATCGATGCATGGCTTTAAAGCCATAAAGAATTTGGAGAAATAAACCTTGCCATCCTTTGATACCTCGGTATCTATCTCGACAACACTGCCAGGTGACCTTTTCTCCACCTCTGCTTTGAAATTGAAAAGCAGCAGAAATGTGTTTGCCCAATCACCATACAAATGCTTCATTGCCCTTTTTTAGCCTTCCATGTTGTGGTATAATCCAGGTTATGGGGGTACAACTTTTCCAAGTCTACTTGGAGTCTTTTGGCAGTAGTGTTGGGTGTTCTGGCCAAAATTGGAGTTATCTTTTCTAGAACTCAAATCTGTGATGTCATGCTTGATTTTTTCTGTGAACTTGTCAGACAAGTATGTTTATAAGGGATTTGTTTAACCCTAACACTATTTTCATCAGGCTGCAGTCTAGCAGATATGTACCACTTGCAAGCCCTCTTACAACTACCACCAAAACCTCTACACTTAGCATAAAACTTCTTTCTATCAGTCCAAAATGTCTTGGCACCAAACTGATGTCTGACTGCATATGTCTTGAAAGACAACCTGAATTCTTCCATGTTTGGCCACAACTTCCCCACTTGAATGACAGGGTTTTCCTTGTCATACACATGCACCATCTCTTCATCATTTGCATCATGTACATCATCTGCAGCATCTTCCATCGACTGTTCATTTACATCACTCAATTCTCTGTCATCATTATCACTTGTATTAGCTTCATCCCTCTCCTTCTCCTCATCTCTATCATCGACTGGAATGCCAAATAGTTTGGACATCTCAGCGTCAGTGATTGTTGCTATGACCAAATCAGTAGGCTCCTCCAACTCAATTGCATTCCAATCAACAACAACAACATTTTCCTCTTCTGCATCTACATTAGCCCCATCGTCTATTACTATAAGATCAGTAAAAATGGGAACGATATGCCTCTATGAAGCCCAATCAGCAGCTGCGTCCTGCATAGCCAACTGTGACGGCAGATAACCCACCTTCGAGTCAACATTTAGATCAACAATCTCAGCAAAAAATGCAGCCCTGAGGCTTGCCCAGCCCTCTTGCCTATCGATCTCATCAACAATATCTTCACCATCTTTAATTCTCACATACTCTCCTTTGAAATCATCATACCGCAATAGTGAAACCTCTTGATCTGGACCCCAAAGCACAGTTTCCCCAATTTTTTCCACCAATGTCCTAACTGCCTTCTGTTCCATCGAATGTAGTTCATTGGGATAAATCTCTGCACAATCAACCACCCATTTCACAATTGTGTCTCTAGATATTCTGAATGCTACCATCAACTAATTTTGCCATCGATGGAAAGAAATTGATTGCAAATCCGAAGGTTTCAGCAGCATCCCCCCTATTATAGACGGCAGTGTGAGACAGAGCAAAGAATCACATCAAAAAATGGGAGGGAGGGGGCGCATTAACTGTTCGAAGCTAAATCTGGCAGCTCCTTCTCGACCTGACCACGGGCTCCTCTCACCGCGCCGCCACGTCTCACATTCTATCGATTTGAACAAGCAAAACAGAGCTCAGATCTAAAAACAAGCGTAGGGATTGGGCCTAGAGGATTGCCAATAGTATTCACTCACCACCATGGCCGCCGCCGCCGAAAGGGGTCTCTACTGCCGCCAAGAAAGGGGGCTCCGCCGCCGCCGCCGCCAGAGCAGAAAAATGGAGCGCGGGCAGGACAGTTCAGTTCGGTTGGGTCGGGCAGTTTGAGGGGATGCGGTGCTAACTAATCTGGGGGCAAATTAGTTAGGACATGTGTTAACGCAAATTGAACTAGCTTACTAAGGTTTTAATGCATGTGCGGCCGTGAGCTATTTTCTCCCTGCGATCCATCGCACCTGGGCTATTTCGTCGAAAAACGTCGCATTCCTTCCAATTCGACTGAAACATGTCGCACGGGAGCTATTGGCCTGGGGTAATCGATGAGGTCATATACTCGGACACCTCTTTTCGGTGGGCTGCGTCGACGGAACTTCAGATAGGGAGGCTAGCCAACTCTTCGATGGGAGGGTGGCTGAGGAACCTTCGCCATGCACTCCTTCAAGTGGGAGGTTGCTTGGGCCGGGCGTACGGGGGAGTCCTGCTCTTTCTTCCACATCCACTTCAGGCGGACCAAAGGTAGGAGTTGTTGGAATTGCAGCTAAGGGCGGAAAGGAGTTTGGAGGGCCTGCTGCATGCCTGCCATTGGGAGTCATGTCAGCGCTTCACGACACGCAGGTGAAGACGTCACATCACTTGGGCTCGTCTCAGTCGGGTGACGGGTACGGTGCTCAGGTGGGACACGGGCGACGGGGCGCCGAAAGAAAATCTCCGGAGGAGGAGGTGGCTTTCAGTGGGATCCTGGATCTGATGGTCTTAGGGATGCAGTCTGGTCCATGCTGCTGATGTTCCTGTGACGGAGAGGGGATGACATGCTTCTAGTTATCATTCCAAACCCAAAGTTATCATTCGCTTCTTTCTATAAAAATTTATTATTGAGTGAGCATCTAGGTTGGTGGTTTCTTTGGGTTTTCACATAACTCAATTGGTTTTATCCACATCTTATTTAATAAATTTAGAAGAGTCTCGTCATTTAACTCTCTCGAGTAACAACCTTGGTCTCGGGGAAAGTGAGTAAACACGTAGTATGGTTGTTTGAAAAGCGTCAAATCTATGTCAGGGTTATGATAATAATGAGGAAGTGAGCCTGCGGGGTCATAACTCAGGGTGTCAAGGTGACACGCCCCCCCAAAAAAAAGTATTAATAGAGAGCTTAGAACAAGTGCTACAATTACGAAATATTGCATAGGCAATCCATATGAAATTGTACTTTTGGAATTCTAACGTGTTTGGGAACCCTGCGAAATAACTTGCAGTTAGCGAGACGGTATGTCATATCATATTAGATTTAGTAGCAATTCTTGAGATAGGGAGAACCAAGTCTGATAAAAAATTCTTGAACCATTTGTCGGGTGGGATTTATTTTAATTACTTGCTACTATTTTCCCTAGCATCGAAGATCTGGTGGCATTCTGGTGGGTTTTAATAGCGCTATGTTGACTATTCAGAAAGTTATTGCATGCGATTTTTTTAAATTCTACTTACGTTCAAAGGACAATGGTTTACTTTAAGAGTTACTCATCGTTTATGGGGCTACTTAAGATGACAAAATACCCGATTTTTTATCTAAGTTGTTACGTATCTGTGATGGGAAGACACTACCTATGGTGGGTGGTGACTTCTACAATATTAGATGCTAAAAGGAGAAAACCATGATAATTTCACTCCTTAATGGCCCTTTATTTTTAATGCCAGTATAGATAGTCTAGACCTCATAGAGCTAGAACTTTCACGAAGAAAATATACTTTGGCTAGCATACGTGAAATTCTAACGGATGAGAACTTGGATCGTATTCTCGTTAGTGTTCACTGGGAGCAGAAATTCCCTTTAGTGATGGTGCAAGAAATGACCCATACGGGTTAGATCACACACCATTACTTCTCGATTCGGGGAATTGCTTCTTCGGGCGGGGGGGGGGGGGGGGGGTTGAGTTGGCTAAATCTCAGTGGCTGTCTATTTCATCTTGTGATACTCTGATTGAGTGATGGAAGAATAAGATAAGGAAGCTCCGTAATTTTCTGAGGGGGTGGGCAAAAAAATTTAGTGAGGAATATAAGCAGTTGAGGGAAAAGTTATTATCACTTATTTATGAACCAGATACTAAAGTTGAGCACATTCCGCTCTCGGAAGCCGACATGGCTGCAAAGAAGAAGGCTAATTCTTACTTAGACAAACTCAGATGTGATGAGGAGTCCAAGTGGGCTCGGCGGGCCAATGTGAGGCATATTCAGGAGGAGTGGAATGATGCAGGATATTTTCACTTGATTTCTAATGGTAAACACCATACAAAAGGGATATTCCAACTAGATAAGGATGAAGAAACTATTGTGGCCAAGAGAACTTAATACTCTTCATCTCTAAGAATTATGAATAGCTATTTGGGGCATCGTTTGCATCATCTTTTCCCTTAATGGATCAATGATTGCAGATTTACCTCAAGTTTCTGTGGATGATAATTGAATTTTAATGCTGCCTTTTTATTGAAGGAAGTTTTTCATGCTATATGTCAGATCACTACTAGAGAACTGACTTCGGAACCACTTCCAACCGCCGGCAACTCAAACTGGAGCCATTAGTGGTCCAAACTCATTCCGCCACATTCCTCCAACGATTATAGCTGATTTAACCAATCATGTTTGATATATTTTAGCTAGTAACCCTATCCTACTTTCCCTCTCCATATCTCCACTTGATATACTAACCGTAAACCTCTAGTTCTCATATTAATGCACCACTGAGAGACCAAATAACGGAAAGCGCTCCTACCCTAATAATAGTCTTGTATCGTTTATCTACCCCATTTAACCAGTTACCGAATATGTTCGCAACTGAAGTGGGTTGATAAAGGTTCGAAGTCATATGGATAGCGGACCATATAGAACGCGCAACTGAGCAAACAAAGAATAAGTGCTTAATTGTCTCATCATGAGAGCAAGAAACACACTTTGATCTTGCATACCAATTGCGTTTTACAAGATTATATTTCGTAAGTATGAGCCCTTTTACGAAGGTATTAAGCAAGCACGTTAATCTTCAGCGGTACTTTCATACGCCATACATTTAAAAAAAAATCTACTCCCATGTCTGATTGGATCATAGCTCTATACATAGAATCCACCGAGAACCTTTCGTCCTTAGTGATTTTCCACAGAAACTCCTCAGTGCCTGGTGTCAAAGTAACCAAAGTTAACCTATTAACTAGTGCATGCCATGAAACAAGTCCTGGCCCAATGAGATCTCGTCTAAACGTCACATTAGGAGGTGATGTTTGCATGACCGTAGCCAGTGTATCATCATTATGTCGCGCTAATGCTCTCTGAGTGTGTTATTTCCTAACCTCTTGTCCTCCCAAAACCATATCGGCGATCCATTCTTAATCTTAAATGCACCATAGAGAAAGAACATATTTTTATTCGCCATAAGCATAGCCCAAAAGTGTGAATCACCAGGTTTCCACATAACCTATGAGACTTCTTTCGAGCCAATGTATTTTCGTTTAAGGAGGGTTTGCCAGACGCCATCTTCGGTTAATAGTCTGAACATCCATTTACAAAGTAGGGCTGAGTTCTTGACTTGAAGTTCATGGATACGTATCCCCCCCGGTCCTTTGGGCGATAAACTACATCCCATCTGGCCAGTCGATATTTCTTTTTCTCGCTGTCACCCTGCCAAAAAAAATCGTGATCTGAAATAATCCAGTTTTTTCAAGACTCCTTTCGGCAACTGAAAGAATGATATCATCTACAATACCATATTTTATAGTACCGAGTTAATGAGTATCAATCTTCCACCGAGTGAGAACAATTTACCTTTCCAACTAGCAATCCTTTTCGCCAAACAATCATCAGCTTGGCTCAATTCTGCATTAGTCAACCTCCTTTAATGTATTGGTATCCCCAAATACTTAATAGGAAATTGACCTTGCGCACTTCCGAATAACTCGGCATACTGGGCAACAGCATCCTGGGCCTCGCCAAAACAGACCAATTCACTTTTATGAAAATTAATCTTTAATCCGGAAAGTTGCTCGAACACCGAAAGGATTAATTTCAGATTTGCCGCTTTCGCCAGATCATGTTCCATAAAGAGAATTGTATCGTCTGCATACTGAAGGATATACAATCCCCCATCGACAAGATGTGGAATCACTCCCACAATTTGGCCGCTCTCTTTGACTCTTTCAATCATGATCGCTAACACGTCAGCCACAATATTAAATAATATGGGAGAAAGCGGATCACCTTGCCTTAAGCCTTTCTTTGTTTGGAAGTAGCTGCCAACATCGTCATTGAATTTGATAGCCACACTACCACCAAACACGGAACTGCGAACTAGAGCACACCACTCTTCTGAAAATATTTTCATTCTCATAGTTTATTGTAGAAACTCCCACTTCACCTTATCATAGGCCTTTTCAAAGTCTATCGTGAGAATTACACCAATTAGTTTTTCGTATGCATCTCATGTACGGTTTTGTGTAGAATCACGACCCCGTCAAGGATATTACTACCCTGCATAAATGCAGTCTGCGTAGGTTTTACCACATGATCTGCCACCGAATTCAACATAAGGGTTGCAAGTTTCGTAAAGATTTTGAAACTAACGTTGAGAAGGCATATTGGTCTATATTGTTGTATCCTTTCTTCCTCCAGAACATTAAGCAACAAAACGATTTCCCCGAAATTAAGGCGATAGAGCTCTAGGTGTACACTATGTAAGCAACCAAACATCTCAATGAGGTCATCTTTAATGACCACCCAGAAATGTTGGTAAACCTCTGCTGGACCTCCATCTGGGCCAGGTGCCTTATTATGCTCCATCTGGAACACCGCCTTTTTTTATCCCCTCTTCCGAGAAGGGAGCATTAAGAAAAGCGTTTTCCTCATTGGAGACTTGGAGAATATCATCTGTGCGGGTTTCGTCCATAGTAATAGTACTTACTTTAGGAGGCCCAAATAGACCTTTATAAAACTTTGTAATGTAGGCCTTGAGACACACTTGTCCCTCAATCATACCTTCATCCTGATGAAGAGAATGAGTATGTTTCTTCATGTGCCTTCCATTGGCAATATTATGGAAATAACGAGTATTCGAGTCTCCTTCAAGAATGAACTGGGCCTTAGATCTTTGATACCATTTGAGTTCCTCTTCTTGCAACATTTGTGCTACTTTTGTGTTTGATTGACTTTTAAGTTTAATCTCTTGCATCGTTAGCAACCTAGTCTCAGCGATCGGATCAAACTCATCTATAATCGAACAAAGATGCTCTTTCTCTTTTTTGAGCATTTCAGTAGTGTGTCTAGCCCATCCACGAAGATATTTACGCACATTGCGCATTTTATTATTCCATCTCCGAATGCGTTTGTCACCCATGAATGATTTGCACCACACTTTCTTAACTAGCTCATCAAAACCATCCCGTAATAACCACCCAAGTTCAAACTTGAACTGCGGTTGAGAATGTGGTTTCATTGTGCCAGTGGAAAGCATGAGGGGGGCATGGTACCTTTACCAAAGGGAACTTATCTTCCCAATACGCTCAAGAGCAGGTACCTTTACGAAAGGGAACTTATCTTCCCAATTAGTACTCAACAGTACGCGGTCTAAATTTTCGTATGTGGGCTCCGGTAGACTATTCTCCCAAGTGAATTGTCGTCCTGTCATATGAACCTCTCTCAAATCCAAGCTATCGATGAAAGCATTGAACAAGAAAGGCCAATGACCATCAAAATGTCCCCTACTACTCTCATGTGGAAACCTTAGCATATTAAAATAACCACCAATTAAAATTGGATGTGGATTATCATTACCCAGATACACCAATTCACGAAGAAAAGTCTCCTTAAATTCTTCCTGGGCAGCGCCATACGCGGAAACCAGACTCCATACGAAGTTGTCAGCTCGGTTACGGAGGTGCAATTTTATATGAAATTCACCAACCGGTCGTGCTAAGACATCTATTAAATCTGATTCCTGACCTTCCGCGAGGAGGAATAGAGTGCCAAGTGAAGTCTAGACCTTCCAAAGGTGGTTCAGAACACTCACTGGAAAGTCTCTCCTCCTTGATTCTGAGATAGCCAGAAAATCCAACCTATGAACCCTAACGTGTTGTGCAATATTCAAATGTTTAGCCAAGTCACCAAGACCTCTGCTAGTGAATAAGCCATTCATCGGGAAACCACTAGATTTTTTGTGGTCTCACGGAACTCCGCGTCGAGTTCTTTCTCCTAATTTTAGCAGATTTGGATTTCTGACCGGATGCATAGAGATGAATTAAAGATCCTATCCTGTCGTCATCCACTCCCACTTCTGTCACTTCCCCCGCAAGATGAGATAAAAGCTGTCCATCGACAGAGGCATTCGCTGAATCATCATCCATATGGGGTATGTCCACCCTTGTAGAAGCACATGGTTGAACCGTTAACGGTAAAACTCCATGTTCCTCAACGCATTGGCCGACAACGTGACCTCAGAATCATTTCTTCCTAGCCTAACACCAACTTTACCTAAACTAGAGGACAACTTGGTAATGTAAAATTGAAGAAAATATTTTTGTACGGACTCTGTACCTTGATGTGTAGGCGAAAACATAGCCGCCTTCCTACACATCTCCTTGGAGAGATCATCTTCGTCCATCGCAGAAGAGCCATCCATCATCACATTGTGGCGCGAACTGCGCCTCAACTCCTTGGTCGGCTCGGCACTCAAAGGTGCCGATAAAACAGCATAGGGGGACAGCGACGATGTAGATGCCCCCCGACCACCGTAACCACCGTGTCGCAAAGTGGAGGCGCGTGGGCCGCATTCCCATGCATAGTTTGAGGCCCCTCAGCTGCATCCGGAGGCCACGGCGAGGGACAGCGGGCCGTCAGCCCCGTCTGTGCGCAGCTAGGTAGCCCCTACGCGGTAGGCGACGCACCGGTACCCGTCGCGTGTGCAGCGGCCAACCGCCAGTCGTGCGACCCAAGAGCGGCCGACACCGCGTCTCCCATCTCAGCCATCGCCGTAGGCGACGCACATCTACTCGTCGTATGCGCAACGGACAGTCGCCGTTCGGGCGGCCCAGCAGTGGCCGACACCGCGTCACCCGTAGTAGACGCCTAGGCGGCAGCCGGGTGCCCCCCGCCCGGCCCAAGCAAAGCCACTACCAGCCCACCGGCTGCGCCGTCCTCCTCCGCTGGAACTGTCGCGCGGGCGACAGGTAACACATCGCACAGCCCGACTGGACCAGATGCCACGTCCACCTTGCCACTGCAAGGCCCACTCAGAGAGCCAGTAGCGATGGGCGCCGAGTGTGTTGAAACAATATCTGCCTTTCGTTCCACGCTGCTAGAAGCCCGCGACGATGCCGCACTCAGACCTGATGAGGATATATCCAGCGCCAGCTCAGAAGACAAAGCCTTACTAGCAATCACCTTTCCACGAGTAGTTTTTGGAGACCCATTATCAGCGTTAGAGCATAGTCATTGAGCTTCTCCGAGGCCTGTGCACGAACTTGACCACCGTCATTAGTCGAATCAATGGCCATACTCGTGGGGCCTTCCTCGGTCTCAACTTAGCCTCCATTACCAGCACCGGTAGCATCGTCACAACTCTCCCCAGTAAACACGGACTCTAAAAGCACCTTATGGTCCCATATAAATGGAACAAACTCAGGTTCTGGATCGAAGTCCTCTGGATCAGCCCTAAAGGTAAAAGAGTATCCTTTTAGCCGCAAAATCCCATCAGTGTTGCATTAGCTCCCACCTCATCCACCTTATGAAACACCTCATCATTAGATAGCGCCAAACAAATCCAAACAATACCTTTGCGACAGAGAGCCAGTAGGTCCACATGAAGAGTAATACCAACCAGAGTATCAACCGCCCATAATCCAAGAAAATGCCTCAACAAATGCGGTAGACCGTCAACATGTACCCAAGTTTGATGCAGCCCAAGTACTGGTTCTATCTCCTCCTGCTTCCACTTGCTAAAAAGCAATATCGTAGACTGCGTGGGGATACCGAAATCCATACCATCAAACATGTCCAACTCGGCCATAGACGGGAACGCCACCTTGAACATATAAACACCGATGGGTAATGCCTCCCACTTCCACCTAGCAACAGAGCTCATGCGGGCAACCGTTGTCTCAACCTGGTTTGCTGTAGCTGCGGCACCTTGTATCGTAAGCAAAGCTATAGTCTCAACAGACGAATCCCCCTGTTCCTTGAACATGATGTCTCGAAATTGGGAGAACATTGTATTCTTGCTACCAATCCCAGCAATGAAAACGGACGTCTTCAGAAGCTTGAGTGTAGGGCACTTTTTGAACAGATGCTTATGATTATCTTAGACCTAACAATAGTGATCCACCGGGCAGTCCCTAGTAGCATGTGTATCCACCTCGCACTTCCAGCATCGAGTCTTCTTGTCGTCTTGAGCCACAGCAACATCAGTACCTCCGGTAATGATCAACCATATGTTCAACCGTTAACACCGGTAATGCCCTGGCCCCTCCCGCCAAACTGAGCCCCTGTGTCGAACCACCATGAACTGCAACTTGCGCCACCTTTTTCTTCTTATTTTTTCTCTTCTTCGCCCCTATCGATGTTGCCGTACCCACCACGAAACCAGCGGCGGGAGTAGAAACCCGCGACGACACTCTGGCCAGCACCTCCTGGGCCGATGAATGACCCTCGGCACTGCAGTGGTCGCAGCGCCCTGCACCGCTGCCGCCACGGGCGCAACCGGCACAGCAGGGATGTCGTTGTCGGTGGGTGGCGGTGGCATGCCAATGCTTGAGCGGAGGCTAGGGGGCTCGGGGCGAATGTAGGAGGCCCTGACTAACGGCGCGAAGAAGTCACCGCACCGCCACGCCCGGTGCTGCTTCCACGCCCTCCTAGCGGCACGATCTGCTACCTCGTCCCCGGTGGAGTGTTGTCACGCTGCTGCGTGGCCATGCGCGATGCCGAGGAGGTGAGGACCTCTACGTAGGAGCCTCGGCGGAGCCCGGCGGCGTCCTTGGCAACAGAAAGAGGGGCGCTGAAGGGCATAGTCGATGCAGAGGCTACACTGGTGGAGGACGAAGGCGAAGAACAGGCGATGCATGAACCTCGCGATCGGTTCTTCTGCTTCTGATCGCAGTTCTAAATAGAAACGGGCCTAGGAAAGCCCACAGACGAGGCCTAGCCCCATGCATCCCGGGTCCACCCGTCGGAAAATTTTGAACTCCCACCTCCTCCACTGCGAACGTATTTCCGACCTGCCGCCCGTCGCCGCCCGATGGCTCCTCTGCAGGCCTGTCCAATGCTCCCACCGGAAAGAAGTCCCCGAGGAAAGGACCGGACATGACACGAGGCTGCGGGAGAGGGCCACGCCACCCCAATACCACCGGAGTCTTCCGAAAAGGTCGCCCATGCCATGGCCGCTGTTGGATGTCGATGCCTCAACCGCGCCCGTCTCCGATCCCACCGCCTCCTCCTACGACGAAGACATTGACCTGCACACAGGACATGAACCCTTACCTCTGACGTCGGCTGGGACCCTCCGCTTCTCCCAGCACCGCGACTCCGGCGAAGAGAAACCGGCTCGATCCCATAACCCTTCCGCCGTAGCCACATCGGACACCGGTGGCCGGGAGACGTCAGACGTCCTCCCTCGACACCTCCCGATCTTCCGCGAAGACCTCCTCCGCGCAGCGCGTCGCTGTGGCTTCCGACTCCGGCGGTACATCCTCAGCGAGCGGACCAAAACACGATCCCACCGTGCGTTGAGATCACCCGGCGCCAAGGTAAACCGCCGGCCCCGACGATCAGGAGGGATGCGCGGCGAGGACGACCGATCTACCGCCGCTGACGGCGAGCCCTCGGACATCGCCCTGTCCCACATCACCTGAAGAGCTCCCTGTTGAACCGTCTTGGATTATTTGGCTTACGCATAACAGATTAGTGTTTTATTCCGTGGTAACTCGCCACCCATCCAAAGACAAGGCCGAGCTTCTTCTCCGAGAAGAAGAGCTTAAGAGCATGTCCAGTCGAGGCCCCCAATAGGCGTCCGGACGGGCGCCCGGCGAGGCCCTTTTGGGGCTCGTCCGGACGGGAAGGCGCCGGCGAGGGGCGCGGCTGCCCACTCGCAACCCCGCTTGGTGGCCCCCAAAAAAAACTCACACTTTTTAAACGACGATTTCATTCAAATATTTAGGATATATTACAACATTTGGATGAAATTTAAACTAAAAATTGAAATTTAAACTAAAATAACATAAATTTAACGAAACTATGACGTGTTCACTCGTCGAACACGTCGTAGTCGCCGTCGGAGCTGCCGTCGTCGTTGACCCGGTCCTCCTCGCCATCGTCGCCGACCCACTGGCTCGGCCCCGCCTCGTTGTCATTGGCTCACTGCGGAGCCTGCGCTTCTGCGCCATCTCGGGAGAATACGAAGACCGCCGCTTTGACTGCGTCGTCTCACTGACGAGGCGGGCCCGCAGACGCCACGCAGCCGTTTCGACTCGTCCGGCGCCCCCACGGGAGCCCCTGAGGGGAGGGGTTTGTCTGGGTTTGCCGGACGGGAAAAGGGGGCGTCCGGACGGGAAGCCCCAGTGGGGGGCGTGACTGGGCACGCTCGGGGCCCGTCCAGACGGAAACAGGCCGTGGGGGTGCGTTTGGGGGGCGCGACTGAAGATGCTCTAAGGTGATTTTCGATGACATCAAGCCTCCCCACGTGTCTTGAGTCTGTCTCTGTGTGTATTCGCCTCCTGTCTGTTAGCGGGGTGGCCGGCCCCTGGTTACCTCTTTGGTGTTTGTTTCTCTATTGGCGAAGTTGTAGGACTCAGCGGGCCTTGTTGCTTTATTATGTTGCCTGCTGTCTAAAAAAAATGTAATGTATGAGTATACAAGATATGCTCGATTGTTTCAAAGAATGTTTCTAATTATGTGAGCATTCAATCCTTAAGATTATACGAACGCGGATAACGGATCAGTTAATGTCCGCGATTGATAAGCTACCATGCATATAGCATCAGCTTGGAGAGCTCATTTGGTACTTTCCGGAGGGCACGCTATCAGAATGGGTGACTGCGTAAGGACACCAAACATAACTTAACTGACTTCTTATTTTTCGGGTAAAGTTCTAACTGACTTTCCTAGGGAACGCATAAGGCTAGTACTCGTCGGCGTGAGCGTTCTGAAATCTATTATATACTAAAAGCAATATACGGATGTCTAATAGAGACACCACGTTGCGCCACATCATTCGGATTATTTTTTACCGTTCGATTTGAAATTGGTGGCTAGAATTTAATGAAAGAATAGTTACGTAACCCGGAAAGTCAACAATTTGACACGTCACACTATATAACGATGTGCTACCGTCACCACTAGCACGTATCCCAAATTTCCTCAGTTGTACGTACTAATATGTGTCGTGCCGTACATGGACACGTGAATGACCACGTTCAGGTGAACGACCAGGCAGCAACCCCGAGAGAAAAAAAACCACGTTCACGTGAACAACCAGGAAACGGAACATATCATCGGTGCGCTCGCGACAAAAATAATTATTAGTCACGTAACGGTTCCACACAATTTATATTTAGAAGGTCTGGTAGTTACGCATATTTCTTTTGCCTCCAGGAGAAAACAAGGATTATGCGCTTTAGTAATGAATCGTGGCAGTAGTAAAAAAACCCGGCCAATACAACAGTCAATTTGGACGTGATTTAAACGGAGGAAACAACCAAGAAGTCACGTAGGTTACGTCAGTTGATTTTAGGCTGAAGAGATCTGCTGCTGTAGTTTCTATGCGAAATACAGGTTAGTAAATATAAGTTCTTGCGCGTGTGTGTGTTGGACATGGATATGGAAAGTATTTTCCAATTAGAATTTATGACCGATGGAGGAGCGCATGCCTTAATTGGTTTTATTTTAGTATGTGTTACACTTGGACCTTTTCCAAATAATTACACATACACATAGCAAGAGAAGCACATGCTAGAGTACAAACTCAAATTGGGATATGCACGAAACATGATTGATTATTAGAATAAATTTAGGATGGATTATACTACTTTCTACTACAGGTAGTGAATCATACAAGAATTTAAAAAGTTCTATATTGTTTCTAAAATTCATCTTCAAGTGTGCATGTTACGTTTATTTTGTTAACAATAATCTAGCATTATTTATCCATTAAAAATTGATAGATAAAAAGCTAAAACGAAATATTCCCAATAAAATTAATTCTCCATCATGATACTCCAAAATCAAAGATAACACGAAGTCAAACAAAAAGGATGTCGATTCAAATTTAAAGCTCCAACAAGGTCCTTCAAATCTCCAATGGTTATGCAACAGAGACGAATGCGGACAAAATCAAATCTACAATGATTAGACTAACCATGTGAATTTTCGAAGCCGATAGAGACACACCGCAAAAGAAGGACCCCCTAAGCTCATTGAGCGCAGAAGGACCGACACAATATATATTACAACAGACATATGTATGGATCATAGTGAGATTACTTAATATGTGAATTCAGCTCTATAGTGACGCTTTCATAACTTTTTTCAATTATCAAGAAAAAATGTTGTATTTATGAGTCAATGAATGTAATATATATGAACTTCTATTAAATTTGCATACCCCTTTACTAGCTTTGCATGAGGTGACCGTTAGATATTTGTAATGGGACAATGACAAGTTAGTCTATGATGCAAGATATTAGTGAAATTTCAAATTAAGCTATATCTCAATATTTCATTGTTGGCACAAAGAGGAAGTGATATAGATGTTTGTCGAATGTGGTTTAGAACATACGAGTATAAAGTGAACTGAATATATCTAATATGGAAAAGGTTATTTAGACAAATTCCTCATAAAAATTGGTTCCATTTTTATTATCAATCAATCATACATGAAAAATTAAAGGGGTATCAGTTTGATCCATGCATGTACGCTGCTTTAGAAATAAAATTCTAAATTCATTGACATCAACTAAAGATTGAAAGTTATCTAAACTTCCATAAAATTTACATTATATAATTATTGCAAACTCTGATATATTTTATAGAGCGGAGTAACATTATTAGTACTAAAAAATATTTTACATTATGGCTTATAAAATAGAAGTATTCTTACTATTTTTTAAGTAAGTAATATACGATCAAAAGGTTTCCCATGAAAGTGCGAGCACAACATGGAACTCTCTTAGATATGCCACGTTTATTCGTAATCACAAAAATTATTTTGATAGTTAGATCCAAAATTTATGGTTAGGATATAATGACATAATTAATGACAACCACATAATCGAATTTTTGAAGGATAAAGAGAGGTTATAGATAATTTAGGTTGAAGATTGTGGAACAAAAGTAAGGAAGTAAAACTAAATAAAAATCTACTACTCTATATTTAAAATCGTGACACAAAAATTCGGAAATATTGTAATTACTATTAGATAACATGTGAAATTTATTCTAACGATTTTTTAAATAGCTATATTATGACCTAAATAAAATCCGCGGATATGATTTATATTTGTTTAGTTTGTATGGAACCACAAATTTACTTCATGAACATATTAGATATATAAAGACGATGCCCTCGCATTTGCGAGGGCCACCTTGCTAGTTTTAGGAACAACAAATCGATATCAGCCAAAAGTTTCAGCTTGACACAGAACAAAAACCAAGGTTCAGTACATCCACTATGCAGGAGATATAATAATAGATATATAGCACAAGATGTTTTCCGCAGTTCCCAGCCATGGAGACGTGAAGCTAGATCTACCATTAGTAGATCTCACAATTATATTGTGCATCAAGCCGTCATCACAGATAATTATACTCAAATATGCTAGAGAATATTTAGATATTCAGTTTCTTCGGCGAATGACCTGGGCACTCGGGGTTGCAGGGTTCACAGTTCGCCTGGCACTCCTTCGTAGGCCAACAAGGAACGCCCAGCATCGAAAGGCAACATATGCAATGTTCATCCCAGTCTTCACCTTTCGTTTTGCAATTTCTAGGAACACACATTACCAGCTTAACCTTGCTATCGTCGGATGCAGAGTCCATGGTAGTAGCATTATTACTTGTGTTTGCGCGACCATCTCGATAGCTTTTCATGGCATCGAGGCGACCTATTGAATGAAACATTATGTGTGTGTCTCAGTTGACAACAGGTATGTGTGACCAGCGGGAAGAGTTTATGCAAGACCACAAAACTATTGGACAATTCGCAAAAAGAAAACAACTATTTTTAACTACTCTACTAGAGTAGTATACCGGATAATAGTTACACTGTCCAGCCACGATCAGACAGCCGATGAACAAGGCAGTGATCGTGCAAGCCTGCAAGCCCGTCTTCATATTTTGATATAGGATCGAAATAATGAATCAGAACCGTAGTTTGGCGAGGTAGAGATGGAAAAGTGCGGCTAGCAATATGAACAGGACCCTCTCTCGCCTCAATAATTTATAGGCGGATGGCAGACCCATATATAGCTTATAGATGAATCCAATTCCATATATCTACATCTACATCTACATCTACACTAATATAAAAAGACCCAGAGGGTCAGATCCAACTAATCTTGGCCCTTAAACCAACCAATCTAACGTCTCATATCTATTCCGTCTTTGATGGCTCATCGCAGCACGGCAGACAACACCCTGCGCGGTAATTGTGGGTTTTCCCCTAACTAACCCAGATTAGCGACCGTAAGAAAAAACAGATTAGCGACAAACTGTTCACCCGTCGCTCTCCACCACCACTCTCCCCACGCAGCAGTCCTCCCACCGTTCCTGCCCTCCCGCGGGAGTCCTCCTGCCGGTGCCGCCCTGGATATTCAGACCTAGCTAGCCTCCCAATGCCAACGATCCGCTTGAGTACGCCCGAGTTCTCCAATGGCCTGCACGGGAGGCACGCGCCTCCCTCCACGCCGGCCGCCATCCATGTGAAGCAAGGCAGACCTGAGCGGCGGAACGCCGACACCCGCGCCTTCCTGTATGTGACCTCCGGGAGCAGGGCACGAACGCACGCAAACTTCACAATTTCCCTGCAATTAGACCACGGAGAGGCACACTTTCTTCAGGTCAAAGTGTTAGATTTTGGGAGGATCCGTGGCTGGATGGGCTATCTTTAGCTACCCAGTACCCTTCCCTTTATTCTATTGTGCCACTACTAGGGAAAAGCTTACCCGTGACGCACCATTTTTCTTATCCGTGACGCACCAGGGCTCGTCACGGCTATCACGCCGCGCCTATGGGTTTAGCCGTGACGCATCTAGCAGGTGCGCCGCGCCTATTTATACCCGTGACGCACGGGCACGGTGCGCCGCGGCTATTGCGCGGCGCGTCACGCCTAACTCCGAAGGTGCGCCACGGCTAGTAATTTAGGTGCGTCACGGCTATTCTATGCTGTATTTTTTTAAAAAGGCAGTACCGTATTTATACAGGTATATACAGCTCAAATACAGAAGAATGTCAGTACACAAAATACAGAAGAATATCAATAGCTCAAACACAGGTATGCAATTGATAGAATAAATTTTCATAGCAGAAATATTACATAGTCTAGAAAACAAACATATATACTACTAATAAATCCAGGAGTTAGTCTCGAAAACAACCATATTACATATTTTTGATCATCACCACATAATCTATCTAGCGGGCGCGGATGTAGTCGATGACCATCATCATGTCCAAGTTGGCGATGTCACTATCCCTCATGGTGATCAGAATAGCTCGGCCAACCTCCATACCACCTCTTGCGGAATGGAACTGCCTCCATGCTTGAGAGTTGAGGATGACCCGACCATCAGCGTTATCCCTGGTGATCGGAACTACGGTGACAGGTCCTGATTCTCCACGGCGTACTCCAATGGTACCCATATGCTCCATGCCAGCACTGTCCGCTACCGCCAAAGGTATTTTCTACAACACACAATTCCAAGAAAGAATAAAAGCACAATGTCAAATACCGGATAAGAAAGTGTTAAGAACATAAGCAACTATACGAATAAGAAAGTGTTAAGAAACATACCATGACATGTCCATTGGAGATGTTAGTGTTGGTGATGCGATGCACGAAAGGGGACCCGATGTAGCTATCTATCTGGGAAAGTTTCTGAAGGACACGGTCCTTCTCAAACTCGCTAAGATTCGCTCTTTGAGCAACCACCACATGTTTCCATGGGTCCTCCTCGTCCATATCATCCTCAGTGTCCATATCCTCGGTGTTCTCAGTTTCCTCCTCACTCCCGCCATCCTCGCTCGCAATCCCGCCCATATACACAATTTTGATGCGAGGTTGCGGTCCTTCCATAGAGAAGTGAATGTAATCACCTCCGCTTAAATTGTACGTGGCGATGATAGCCTGCAATGCTTGCCCGCAGAAGTAGGTCTTCGTTCTTTCTTTTTTCACTCGAAGAATGTAGGTGGTCCCGTGAACATTGAAATCCACGTTACTGCCAACTAACTCGTTGAATTCTTCGCGAATATTGCATGGTAGAATCTAAAAAAGAAATATAAAGAATATTTTGTTAATAAACACAAGTCTCAAGCTAGATAGTAAAACGAAAGAACAAGTTAACATAAAAAGAATTGTTAATTACCAACGAATCAACGTCACCGTCGTGGAGTTGAAGCATAAAAGAAGCCCCAGTGAATCGTCCTTCGGCACATCGGGACCGACATACTTCGCAAGCCATGTTCTATTAAATTAAGAAATGACACATAGAGGTTAGAGGAGCATAGCTATCACAAAACAAAGACAAATGGCAGAACCTACCTATCACAAAAAAAATGCAGAAAGGCTATTAATGAAATGGTTAAACTAGGATCTAGATTCCCTCTTTGTTTGCTAGATAATTTCGTAGCTTCTGCTTTGTTTCTGATCTGAATGAATGTGGAAGAGGTCCCTGCTTTGTTTCTGATCTGAATGAATGAATGACCACATCCGAGTGTAAATGTTTCAGATGCAAAAACAAGGCAAACTGATGTTATATTTTGCTACATATTAGATGTTACTATGCAAAGATGACATGTTTAAGATGCCAGATGTTATTTTCCAGTACATTTGGTACTTGGGCATGTTTAAGATGTTCCAGAAATAGCTCCATATGGCATATTCCGCTCACATTCCAGCACATAATTTGTCCTGAAAGCACTGACATAAAATGCACCAGACAAGTACTTGGGAATATTTTGCTGAAGTCACTGACACAAATGTTACATTACTCAAGTTCACACAATTGCTCAAATATTACATTACTCAAGTTCACACAAACCCTCTAATCAGCAAGGCTAAAAAAGCATACAACATTACGAGAGAAATGAATACTATCACTGGCCATGTGCTCTACAACTTCAGTTCTTGGCAATTTGCCACCCATATCTACTATTCCCACATGAGCACACAATGCTTGCCACTTGTGCTGTTATACATTGCATCAACAGAAAACTTGCATCGGTCAAAAAATTTCCTCTCCAAATTTTCATAACCTTTTTTGCTCAAACAGCCCCCATCCCTGTTGTTGTTGTTCACTTCTTCCATACAAATGTCGCAAAATACTCTAACACGGTATGCATCCCAAGTGGCAACCATTGTTTCTAGCAGTACAAAATACAGTGTATATTACTAGCAAGCAAATATGTCTAACAGTAGAAATGGGGAGGATGTCTACCAGGAAGCAAATTCAGGTGATAAAGTACTCTACCAGTACAATTTGGTAACAAGCACTACATGTGAGGGCATCTATGCAGTGAAAAGTTTCTAAAATTCATCTACCAGGAAGCAAATTCACATTGGGAGCTAGCATTCGTATGCACTGTCAACACAATATGCACTAGATGTGAGTGCATCTATGCATCCTATGCACTGTCAAAAATTATTGAGAGGCAGGGAGCTAGATGGGAGCTAGCATTCGTATGCAGTGTCAAAAATTCGTCCTATGCACTAGATGGGAGCTAGCATTCGTATGCACTGTCAAAAATTGAGAGGCAGGGACTTGCACCGTGCCTTACGGCCGAGGGGAGGGAGGAGCGCAGCAGCGACTCGGTGGCGGGGAGGAGATGGCCGGGACGAGCTTGGCGGCGGCGTTCACGAGCTTGGCGGCGGCGGGGACCGAGCTTGGAGGCGGCGGGGAGGAGGTTGTCGGGGAGGGGACCAGCTTGGCGGCGGGGAGGAGGCTGTCGGCGGCGGGGAACCAAGCTTGGGGAAGTAGGGGAAGAAGATGGCCGGCGTCGAGGACGAACCAGACGGCAGCAGCGTGACTGCCCCCTCCTCCTCCTTGTCGTGGAAGAACCGGATCGACGGCTCCGGCCTCCTCCTCAGATCGAGATGCGCGGCGGTGGGCGGTGGGCGGCTAGGACGATGGGAGGTGGGCGATGGGAGGAGGCGGTGGGCGCTGGAGAGAGAGGGAGATCGAGCGATGGGAGGTGGCGGCGGCGACGGGCGACGAGAGGAAGGAGAAGAGAGGCGCGCGCGTGGTGGAGAGAAAAGGAGAAGAGAGGGGGAACGCGGCCTAGCTATACACCCGTACTCCCCATAGCCGTGGCGCACCACGCCACGGTGCGTCACGCTTATCTAACCCGTGGCGCACCATACTCGCGTGCGCCGCCCCTATACAAAATAGCCGTGACGCACCAAGGACGCGCTGCGTCGCCGGTATGCCTCCGAGGCTCGCCGCCCCGGCCCCACACATAGGCGCGACGCGCCTTCCGTTTGGTGCGCCGCGGCTAAGGCTATAGGCGCGACGCACCAAACAGTGGTGCGCCACGACTATTAGGCGTGACGCGCCATATTGCTGGTGCGTCACGGCTATCATCACTCCTATAGCTGTTTTCCTAGTAGTGTGCGCTCCAAAAACGTGTTGGTTGCGGATGTCCTTGGTCATGAGCGTTTAAATATTGAGTTTAGACGCTCCCTGTATGGAGATAGATGGGAAGCCTTGTTGAACTTGGTACAGAGGTTAATGTTGATCTATTTATCAACGGATCATGATACTTTTTCTTGGAAGTTGACAGGATCCGGGAAGTTCATAGTTAAATCCTATTATGAGGAACTTATGAATGGGAATACGAGATTCTTATATAAGTATTTGTGGAAACTCAAGGTTCCACTTAAGATTAAAATCTTCATGTGGTTTCTTTCTAGGAAAGAGCTACTGACCAAGGATAACCTAACAAAAAGGAAATGGACAAGGAGTAAAAAATGTGTGTTCTGTGATTCGGATGAAACGGTGAATCATTTGTTTGTTCATTGCGAGTTTGCTAAGAAAATTTGGAGATTAGTTCACTTTACTTTTAGTATCTCACCACCAAATAATGTTATGAATATGTTTGGCCAGTGGTTAAATGGAGTAGATAAGTCTACTAAAGCTAGTATACGCATTGGTGTATGTGCTTTTCTTTGGGCGATTTGGAATTGCCGTAATGATGTTATTTTTAACAATTTCATGGCTGATCATTTTATGCAGGTGGTTCACAGGGCTACACACTGGATCCATCTTTGGTCCTACCTTCTACCAGACGACCAGCGTGGACGTTTGGATGCAGGGTGCTCACGGCTGATGGCGGTCGTTCGGGCTATATTCAGCAAGGGTGGATGGCAACACACTAGACGCCTTCAATAGTTTGTAGTCTGATGCTGCATTTCTTTTGGTGGCTGTTGGTTGTTGCATCTCTGTTTCTTCGCTGAGCGATTATCTTTGTAAAACTTATCTGGGATATGACTACTTTCATTTAATAAAAGGTTGTGTGCATCATTCTGATGCAGAGGCCGGATTTACCATTTCAAAAAAAAAAAAAACCTTTCTTCAGGTTTCCATCTTAAATTTCAACCGAGACCTGTCATCAATCAGACTTGTCCTCAATATTTATTTCCGTCTGTAGTTAGTTGTTTTTCCGCCCACAACTTTGTCTGCCCACATGTATGATATTCCGTCTACTCTTATATTTAGATTTTGTCGACTGCACATTGCGTACCAGAAGTAATCAATATTCTGAACTTGCTGGTTTTTTTTCGGTGCGAAGAAAGAATGAAGCACTGATTGTTTTCTTAGAAGACACCAATAGTATCAGTATTGGCAACCGCCACAGCACTTGCGAAAATTAAGTACCCAGATTATCCAGCTTGTGATGTATTCCGAAAAGAAAGTTGGCGACTTGCAAAAAATTAGTGCGCAGATTATGAAGAATATAATTATTTCGCAAAATCCAGTCCATGATTAAATGACCATAGAAAGATAAGGAAATGTTCCTGGGTTTAAAAGTGAAAGCTTGATGCATATGGAAAAGATTAATCAGGAAAAACTCCAACTCTTTATCGTCAATCAAGATTAAAAAAAAATACTGTAGTTATTAGTAAGGCATTGTACAATATTTTGGTTTTCGTCGGTATGGAAATTTACGTTTGTACCATACTGTATAAGGGTCTCTCTCAAGCGTGAGCATCTGTAGTCAAGGTTCAAACCATAATTCATTTGTATAGGCTACACTTGAAATGATATTTAGATTTACAAACAATTCTCCAATCATTCGAGAAAAGTGCATACAAAATTTTGACAAAATATAAAAACTAAACCATATCAGCATACAAGTGGAATTTTAAAGCAATAAAATAATTTTGAAGTCGTTTGCAGTAGTAAATGTTCAATGGTAAGTTTGAGTTGTGGATGATTACAATGGGCCACTCGGCACTTCATACAACTTATCTGTATAATCATGCTATATATATGAACATTAAATAGCCAAGATATATTTAAAATTTTGAGGTCAAGTTATTTCAGATGCTCTAGGGAAAAACAGTGTTATGTTAAAATGTTGTTCTTTTCATGGTAGAGAGGTGAGGTTTATTTCCAGTTATAATTCATTATTTCTGCCAAGTGCTAAATCATATGGTCCACATTCATGATACCTGCTTCTTCTCCAGGTCTTTTATCGTCAAGATGTCACTGTATCCTGTTTTTTTAAGCACAAACTGCTAAGCATATCAACGCCTCCTCTTCCTTTTCAGGTCTCTTATCTTCAAATGTGCTCACGGCCTCTCTAATGTGGCCGACGCACCTCGCCGGGTCAAAGGCCACCTCGATCTGTGAATCCCCATTGCTCTAGCCTAAGGTAGTTGGGCCACGCTAACCACAGTCTTTTACCATCATCTCTAATATCCACACTTCTGCTGAATAGCTACACCTAATAGAATAATATCACGTGCATTGCACTTGCACAATTACTAGTACATGTCCCAACACGCGAGACATAATTGTGATTATAATTCGCAGATCTCACAGTCGGCAATAAAGGATATTTTCCCGATTATTTCAAGGAATGTCCATAAATTATGGGTGCGTAATTTAGCATTTGTTCCTGACTATATGTCGATCTTTCCTTCCGCTGTTTCCGAAAATTAATTTGGGAGTAAATTTTCTTAGAGCATGTCTAACAGACCCCTTACATTTTCGCCCCCTAAATCGCGTGTAGAGGGCCCTGCACACGAAATCGATGAATTTTTTTGCTCAGATGGACGAGTTCATCTAGCAGACCCCCTATAGCCGGCCTGTATATTCGAATTTATACTTCGCGGGAGAAAACAATTGTCGATTTTATTTGATCACCATTGCTGCTGCTACATAGCTCGAGCTCGAGCTCGTCCATCTACTAGCCTAGCCTAATCTATGAAGACGACGTCGCCGGCGGCCTCCATCGCCTTGAAGGCCTCGACGTCGGTGAGGGCCCGCGCCTCCTCCTCCGCTTCCGCGCGCGCCGCTGCGTCGGCGTCCTTCTTGGACAGCTCGACGGCTACCAAGAACGCGGCCTCCTCCTCCTCCGTTGTCGCCGGCACCGGTTGCACCGCCGCGCCTCCTCCTCCGCTTCCGCTTGCGCCGCCGCGGCCCCGCTTGCACTGCTGCAGCATCTCCCATTCGGCGCGCCATTTGTCGAATTGGGGGCCTCGCATCGGCCGCGGCGGAGGGTTGACGGAGTAGTAGCGGCCGCCCTCCGCGTAGTCGACCAGCGAGGACGGTATGTTCTCCGGGAACGCCGCATACTTCCAGGCGGCGCGGGGCTCCCTGCGAACGAATGCTTGCAGTGGAGCCGCCACGCCTCCTCGAGCGTCTCCGGCTTGTGGCGGCGCTTCGAGCGGCCGGTGCAGGAGCTCGATCCGTTGGGGGAGTTCATCGCCGGGAGGCAGAGGTGTTAGGGGCGGTGGAAGGACAAATGGGCGGCGGGGGACGCGGGATTGCTCGCCGGAGCTGCGGCGGCGCGCGGCGGAGCTAGAGTTGCGGGTGGGGGGTTGGACCCCCACCCCGACCCTCACCCACTACTTGTAGAGGGCGGCGGGGGCTATTTCGCAGGCCCCGTAAATTTTTCGTACGGGCCGGGCAGCATACGGGGGCTGCTAGACGGCCGTTTTGGCCCGCACCCCGTATGCCGCCGGAATTTTACGGGGTGCCCGCGCTATAAGGGGCCTGTTAGACATGCTCTTAAGATCTCCATCTATAAGGTACCAGGATTTGGAAACGGCGGGCTTACCAAATCCTTGCACGTACCAAATCCAGACGATCACGTAAACTGTCCTTTTTTTTTGCGGGTAATCACGTACACTGTCCTCATTTCATTTTTTTTTTTGCGGAAAAAAAGCTTTATATATTAATCGTGAGGAATACAATCAGTTTGGATACAATCCCGAAGGAACCTGGCAGTAAAATTGACCCATAAACACCTTCTTCTATCCTCACTAGCTTGCTTAGCACACTTACCATTTTAAAACTAGTTATATATAAATGGCGCGTGCGTGCATACCGTTGCATGCATACTAACTTCTTTTTTCCTGCCTGTCTATCCCTGCTGTTTGTCACCGTAACTAGTAGAGCCAGACTCTGCTCCAGTTTTGGCGCGGCCACTATGTGACGCTTATTGCGAGTCCTAATATGACTCACCCACGTAACATCCATTAGTGGGCCGGCCCTCCACGTGCCGCGCTCCTCAGCGGCGGCGGTGGAGCCAGGCCGGCACAGTTTGCCGGCCCTCCGCATCGCGCCCCCCTCTACGGCGGCGGAGCAGATAGCTAGCCGGAGTCTCCCACGCGTCCACGTGGCGCGCTCCGCTACGGCGGCGGAGGATACCAGGAGCCGCAGCCTCCCATGTTGTGGCGGAGCTTTGTGTAAGCCAGGGGGGCCACCGCCCCCCCCCCCACCAGCTTTGCACAAGTTTGTGAAGGAAAAAAATTAGGTGGGCTAAAATGAGATTTTTTTAGTAGATCGCCCCCCAGACATTTGTAATTTGGCATTTGCCCCCCCCCCCCCCCCCCCCCGCAATCTGTGGCAAGCTGCTCCACTGCTCCCACGCCTGGACGTCGGCCGCCCGGTGCGTCCATGGACGCTTCGCCTCGGCACCGACTCGGTGGAGGTGGAGGCGCTGGCGCGCCCAAGCGGCGGCGGAGCAGCCTTCCGCAGTCACCCAATGGGTAGGCGCCTGATCTGATCTTGAGAGTGGGCTGGATCGTTAGCTCCAACCACTGATGAATAAGGTAGCTAGCTAGGTTCCGGCTGAGATTGTGGCTGCGGTAGCAGTAGCTAGGTATGTTCAGGTTGAGTTTGTTTTGCTAGCTAGGTTTAGGTTGAGTATTGTGGCTGCGGTCGGTGGTGGTGAGCGTGCTAGGATCTGATGATCTATATGAATAAACGGAAAACCCAAAAAAAAGCTCTGAAACTCTCTCCGGCCGGCGTGTTTCCGTCTCGCCGTGGTGAGCTCCGACCGGCAATTGCAGCAACGTGGATCAAGCCTTCCACTACGGGAAACAGCGCGTACACCGACGGCCCCATACAACGCCGACGGCCAAAGGTCGTCCCCCTCGGCGTAGGGTGGTCGACAGGATCGGCAGCGACGTGCCCATCGGCGTCTATTCGCCCCTCGGCGTATCGAACCTTCCCCGAGGGCCACCATCGGTGTAGATACCCCTCTCGGCGTAGGTGACGCCCCGTTACGCCGTCGGAGTGCGGCCCGTTACGTGATGGGCTACCCCGAGGGGGTGCCGTCGGCGTAGGATAAATTTTTTTTTCCTCTCCGCGCGTTGCGTGCTGTGTATACACGCGTTGCGTGTTTTTTTTTAAAATATTACAATACCTACGCCGACGGCAAGCCGTCGGCTTAGGTAGTTCGCTTTTTTTTTCCTCCCTGCGCGTTCCGTGTTATGTACACACGCGTGCGTGTTTTAAAAAAAAAATCTATACCTACGCCGCCGGCAAGCCGTCGGCTTAGATAGTTTTTTTTTTTACTCGATCGCGATATTCTTAGCTAGGGATTGAATATTGATAAACTCTTGGTATATCTATGATAAAATAGGTACTTGTGTACCTAAAAATGATTTTTGCCAAAAATCATGAGCAAACTATGAGGTACCTTTAGTTCAAATTTGAACAGTTTCCTGCGAAATAGGCAGAAACTTCTGTTCTTCAAAAGAGGTGGATGGAAACCTTTTTATATGAAACAAATTGGTTATTTGTGCATATAACATGGTCTAGTATTTTCAAAAATTATAGCTCTCAAGTTTTGCAACATATTTGCGGTAGGTCCTTCACAAAAAACCCTATTTTTTACACTCGGGACATGAAAAATGGTTTTTTTTCTTCAATGAAAAGGAAAACTTCCTCCATCAACATTGTCCGTGCTTCCAAGATGCATGTTTGTGTGTAATATGGGAACATTTGAACAAACTATGCCATGAATATGACCATAACACTCGTCATTTGGCCCGAAACCCAAGAATGTTCGTAGAAGATAGCTAATTTTTTTGAGCACATTTTCAACACAACTGTCCTATTCCAAGTTTATTATTTTTGGTGTATACTAGTACCTATATAATGACACCACGCGAAGGTCTCGCATCATTTTGTTTTTTTTTGAATTTTTTTTGAATTTCCTAAACCCGTTTGAGGAAAAAGTCAAGGCGGTGGGCATGACCGTTCGTAGCTAGGGATTGAATATTGAGAAACTCTTGGTATATCTATGATGAAATAGGTACTTGTGTACCTAAAAATGATTTTTGCCAAAAATCATGAGCAAACTATGAGGTACCTGTAGTTCAAATTTGAACAGTTTCCACCGAAATCGGCAGAAACTTCTGTTTTTCAAAAGAGGTGGATGGAAACCTTTTCATATGAAACAAATTGGTTATTTGTGCATATAACATGGTCTATTATTTTCAAAACTTATAACTCTCAAGTTTTGCAACATATTTGCGGTAGGTCCTTCACAAAAAACCCTATTTTTTACACTCGGGACATGAAAAATGGTTTTTTTCTTCAATGAAAAGGAAAACTTCCTCCGTCAACATTGTCCGTGCTTCCAAGATGCATGTTTGTGTGTAATATGGGAACATTTGAACAAACTATGCCATGAATATGATCATAACACTCGTCATTTGGCCCGAAACCCAAGAATGTTCGTAGGAGATAACTAATATTTGTGAACACATTTTCAACACAACTTTCGTATTCCAAGTTTATTATTTTTGGTGTATACTAGTACCTATATAATGACACCACACGAAGGTCTTGCATCATTTTGATTTTTTTTGAATTTTTTGGAATTTTCTAACCTCGTTTGAGTAAAAAGTCAAGGCGGCGGGCATGACCGTTCGTAGCTAGGGATGGAATATAGAGAAACTCTTGGTATATCTATGATGAAATAGGTACTTGTGTACCTAGAAATGATTTTTTGCCAAAAATCATGAGCAAACTATGAGGTACCTGTAGTTCAAATTTGAACAGTTTCCAGCGAAATCGGCACAAACTTCTGTTCTTCAAAAGAGGTAGATGGAAACCTTTTCATATGAAACAAATTAGTTATTTGTGCATATAAAATGGTCTAGTATTTTTAAAAATTATAGCTCTCAAGTTTTGCAACATATTTGCGGTAGGTCCTTCACAAAAAAACCCATTTTTTACACTCGGGACATGTAAAATTGTTTTTTTCTTCAATGAACAGAAAAAAAAGTATTATATATGATGGAAAATATTATATGGATGTCATATTTGAATTTCTCTCATTTTTCTAATCGATATAGACATATTATTTGTCAAATTTCGATTTACGGATTTATAGATATGAATTTTTCAATATTAAATAGAAAAGACAAAAATGTTAATTAATATTTAAATTAAAGATAATTTGAATTCAAATTTATTAATAGTTATTGTTTTTTACTTAAATAATTGTTTGAATTCACAAAATAAAATAGTGTGACATTGATGGTCCAAGGGTTAAGGTTAACATGATAGATTGGATAATATTGACAACAACACATCCGTTGTTTCTAGGTATCTCACAAGGAAGGAATTACGAAGTTAAGCGTGCTGGGGCTGGAGCAATCTCATGATGGGTGACCGATCGGGAAGTGTTAATAGAAACGAGTAATTTAGATTAAAAATAAAAATGGTTAAAGATAAATATAAATGTGACTATAGTGTGATTAAGTGGTTAAATAAGTGAAATAAAAAAAACTCAGAAAAAATTCAAATTTTTTTTTGAAAAAACTGAAATATTGTACCCCTATACCGAGGGGGGGCCGTCGGCGTATGTACCCCTACGCCGAGGGGATGCCGTCGGCGTAGCCCTTGGGCCAGGCCCGCAGGGACCTCCACGTGGCCTCCAATACGCCGAGGGGGGCCGTCGGCGTCTGTAGTATACGACGACGGGATTCTATACGCCGACGGCCAAAGCCCATACGCCGACAGGGGTGTAAGCCGAGGGCCCTACGCCGAGGGCGGCCGTCGGCGTAGGTATACGCCGAGGGGAATCTGAGCTTCCCCGAGGGCCACCGGCCGTCGGCGTCTGGCCCGATTCCGGTAGTGTTCCGGGTGCATCTACTGCAGAGTCGGCCAGTGGCTTCAAGGCGATCATGTGCACCGGGCATTAACATGCATTCGCCCCGCGCCACAAATAAGGAAAGGGCAGAAAGCTACTCCCTCCGTCCACGATAAAGTGTATGTTTTCCTTTCTCGGCGGTCAAATTTGTTAAACTTTGACTAACTTTATCGGGAAAAATATTAGCATTTATGACACTAAATTAGTATCAATAGATTTTTCTTGACATATAGTTTTAAAATGTATCATTTTGATGTCATATATATTGCTACAATTTTCTGTAAATTTGGTCAAAATTTAAAAAGTTTGACTATATGTAAAACTAGATGTACACTTGTTCATGGACGGAGGGAGTAAGTAGCGTGCGATTTGCGCATCCCGTTGCCACGATCGATCGAAGAAATCTTCCGCCAGGCACACTAGTCCAGACGTGACCACTGTACTAGCTAGGTCGATCTGTGGATGTCAAATACCAAATTATACCCGTACGTACGTTGCATGCATGCCTAGGATCCAACCCTCATCCGATATGCATGCCAGTTGATAATCCAACTATATATAAATCACCTTAATTATTAGCCAAGCCACATGTGACGGCAGGGTATGGCATGTGGCGGGATATATAGATTGCGACTTCTCCGACGTGTACGTGGTCGTGTTTGGTCTTCGGAAAGGGAGAGTCAAACTTTTTCCTCTTGTGAGTTGAGCTCACATGTGTTGCGATGCACTCACCTACTCCCTCCGTTCAACAATAGATGACTTCCACATATCTATATATGGACGTATCTAGACACTAAAATATGTCTAGATACATCTATATCTAGATATGTGAAGTTATTGAACCTGTTAAACCTGACGAAACTGCATTTTAGGTTCAGTTTGCTTAGTCGAATAAAACGGTCAGTACCCGAGCCTGTTCGTGGTACTGATGATGCTCTAGTTGCGTGAGCTGTGGGATGGCATAGCGAATCACACGCAGCTGTTGCTTAGTCTAGGATGAACGAGTCATCGTGGGATGGCACGATGCAACAGACTCGGTCATGCCTTAGTTATAGGATCTTAGCTGTTGTAATCCGGTACAAATAACAGAAGGAAAAACAGAAAACGCTGCACTTCAGTACGCAGCACCGAACCTTTTTGTCTCCTCTGTCAATCCGTTTCTAACAAGTGGTATCAGAGCCGCGTTCTCGTTCCTACGCCATGGCCACTCGCCGGCGACGCCCCGCAACGGAGGTGGAGATGCGGGCGCGGCAGCTGCAGCGGGAGCCGCGACTTCACCGACTAGGCCACGTGGAAGAAGCCGAGGGAGGAGTGTGACCAGGAGGGGCGGCAACGAGGTTGTCGTCCATGAACGCGTCGTGCAGGAGCGCACAAACTACGGGAGTAGCATCGTCTACCCCACGCTCACCTCGACGAACTACATCGAGTGGGCTTTGGTGATGAAGATCAACCTGCGGGCGCAGGGTCTGTGGGAGGCCGTGTCAGGCATGGGCACGGGCGATCGCGAAGACATGGTGGCACTCTCGGCGCTGCTGCGCGCGGTGCCGCCGGAGATGGTGCCGGTCCTCGCCGTCAAGGACACCGCCGCGGAGGCATGGGATGCCATCAAGCTCATGCGGATGGGCGTCAGCCGCGCGCGGGAGGCGACGGCGCAAAGGCTCCGAAAGGAATTCGAGCAGATCGCGTTTAAGGACGGCGAGACGCTCGGCGCCTTCGGCATGCGGATCACGAACCTCGCCAACAACCTGCGGTCTCTCGGAGATGTGATCGAAGAGGTAAAAATTGTGCAGAAATTCCTTCGCGAAGTCACTGACCAATATGCACAGATCGCCTGTTCCATCGAAATGCTCCTCTATCTCGATGGGATGTCCGTTGAAGAACTCATCGGTCGCCTGCGTTCCTCCGCGGAGCGCTGCTCGATCAGGAGCACGGAGGGATCGGGCGGCCAGGTGCTCCTCACGGCGGAGCAGTGGCAGGCGCGCGCGAAGAAGAAGAAGGACCAAGGGCAGACCTCGAGTCCAAACGGAAGCGGCGGCAACGGAAACGGCCGCGGCAAGCAGAGGGATCGTGGCAACGATCGCCGCGACACGAACGGAGAACGCGACATGTCGCAGATCAAGTGCTACAACTGCAATAAATTTGCAGGGCACATCTCGCGTGATTGTCCCGAACCACGGCGCGAGCGCAAGGGACAACAGCAGCAAGCCCACCTCGCAGCGGCGAACGACGAACAACCGGCTCTACACCTGGCTCGGGCATGTGCACTGAGCGACGACGAGGGGCCAGCACTTCTCATGGCGTCGATGACGGCCAGGGAAGTACACGACACGGCCCTGGCCGCGCCCTCGCCAGCACGGATCGGCACGGATGTGCACGCCCACGCCATCGACACCCCGGCCATGAACGCGCCATCACCGGTCCTCGCCGACACGGTGGAACACGTTCACATCACCGATGAGCGCGTCTTCCTGGCCAAGGAAGCGCACGGCGACGACATCTGGTTCCTCGACTCCGGCGCGAGCAATCACATGACCGGGCGCCGATCCGCCTTCGCCGAGCTGAACACCTCCGTCTGCGGGACGGTGAAATTCGGCGATGACTCCGTCGTGGAGATCCAGGGGCGCGGGACGATACTGTTCGCCTGCGGCAACGGCGAGCACCGCGCGCTCACCAACGTGTACTTCATCCCACGTCTGAAGAGCAACATCGTCAGCCTCAGACAGCTGGACGAGCGTGGGTGCCAAGTTCTCATCCACGACGGGTTCCTGAAGCTCCACGATCGACGCGGTCGCCTGCTCGCGAGCGTACCCAGGGCACGGAATCGCCTGTACGTCGTCAAGCTGAGCATCGCCGCGCCGGTGTGCCTAGCAGCACACCACGAGGAGGACGCCTGGAGGTGGCACGCTCGCTTCGGCCACCTGAACTTCGACGCGCTGCGAATGCTGGCTCGCAAAGGCATGGTGCGTGGCCTGCCGCGAATCGACCACGTCGAGCAGCTGTGCGAGGCATGTCTTGTCGGGAAGCAGCGGCGTTCACCTTTTCCCCGGCAAGAAAAGAGAAGAGCAGAAGGGCTGCTGGACCTGGTACACGGAGACCTCTGCGGCCCCATCTCTCCGGCCACGCCTGCGGGAAGACGATACTTCCTGCTCTTGGTCGATGATCGAAGCCGCTATATGTGGCTCACGCTGCTCACGAGCAAGGACCAAGCGGCACGGGCGACCATGAACTTCAAGGCTGGCGTGGAGGTGGAGAGCGGACGCAGGCTACGACTCCTACGCACCGACCGCGGTGGTGAATTCACCGTGGCGACGTTCGCGGCATACTGCGCCGAAGAAGGGATCGGACGACAGCTCACGGCGCCGTATTCCCCACAGCAAAACGGTGTCGTGGAGAGACGAAATCAAACAATCGTCGCCACCGCACGCAGCCTGATGAAAGCAAAGGGAATTCCGGCGAAGTTCTGGGGGGAAGCAGTGACCACTGCGGTTTATCTCCTCAATCGATCCCCGACGAAGAGCGTGGAGGGAAGCACTCCATTCGAGGTGTGGCATGGCTACAAGCCAGACGTGAGTTTTCTGCGCGTCTTTGGCTGTGTGGCACACGTGAAGGTGACCAAGCCACACCCGGCCAAGCTCGATGATCGGAGTGCTCCAATGGTGTTTTTTGGATATGAGCCCGGCTCGGCAGCGTACCGCGTCTACGACCCCGTGAAGAACCGCATCCACGTTACGCGTGATGTGGTGTTTGATGAAGGCGCGAGCTGGGACTGGGAGAAGACCGGAGCTGCAAAGGACGACGTCCCCTTCCACGTCGATCACTTCTCCTACCCCGTGTCGATCGCCCCCAACAGCTCAACCACGACAGCACGCGCAAACGCTGCCGCGGCAGAAAAATCACCGCAAAACTCTGCCGTGGTGGCAGCATCCCGCTCTCCAGCAGGCAGCCCTGACGCAGCGGCAGCATCACTCTCCCCCGCTCGCTTCACTGTCGATGAAGATCCCACCGGAACCGACCCCTCACCTGCATCCAGCGCACCGCAACGCCACCGGATGGTGACACGAGCTCGTGATGGGATCGTGAAGCCAAATCCCGTCTACAAAAACGACTATGTCATGCAGGCGGAGGAGGAAGAACACGGCGACGAGGAACTCTGTCTTGTCGCCGCGGACGAGCCAGAAAACATGGACGCAGCGCTGGGAGAGGAGTGCTGGAGGAAGGCGATGGACGCAGAGATCAACGCCATCGAAGGAAACGACACCTGGGAGTACGCATCACTCCCACACGGACAACGAGCCATAGGGCTCAAATGGGTCTACAAGGTCAAGCGCGATCCTGCCGGCAACATTGTGAAGCACAAGGCGTTCTTAGTAGCCAAGGGCTACGCGCAGCGGCAAGGCGTGGACTACGACGAGGCGTTCGCTCCGGTGGCTCGCATGGAAAAGGTACGGCTATTGCTCGCCGTCGCCGCGCACCGGGGCTGGTCTGTACATCACATGGACGTGAAGAGCGCTTTCCTGAACGGGAATCTGCAAGAAGAAGTGTATGTGCACCAGCCGCCCGGCTACCTCAACGCCGGCAAGCAACATGCCGTGCTGCGCCTCCGGAAGGCCCTCTATGGACTACGTCAAGCACCGCGGGCATGGAACGCCAAGCTGGACGAGTCGCTGGCGTCGCTGGGCTTCATCCGCAGCCCACTAGAGCACGCGGTGTACAGGAGGTGCACCGGCACGGCCACGCTGCTTGTGGGCGTCTACGTCGACGATCTGGTGATCACCGGGTCACGCGACAGCGACATCGACACCTTCAAGCACGAGATGCAGGATCTCTTCGCGATGAGTGACCTCGGTCCACTCTCCTACTACCTTGGCATCGAGGTTGCTCAGACGGGGGAGGGGATTACTCTCTGTCAGAGCGCCTACGTCGCCAAGGTCCTTGAGGCAGCTGGCATGGCCAACTGCAACGCCACGCACACGCCAATGGAGAGCAGACTCAAGCTAGGCAAGGCCCCCACTGGCGAGGCTGTCGACGTGACTCTGTACAGGAGCGTGGTGGGCAGCCTTCGATACCTCTGCAACACGCGCCCTGACATCACGTTCGCCGTGGGCATCGTCAGCAGGTACCTGAAGGAGCCGGGGGGCCCCCATTGGGCTGCAGTGAAGCAGATTCTCCGTTACCTCCGTGGAACGCCCAACTACGGATGCTGCTAGGGACACGGGGGAGGAACGACACCGGAGCTGGTCGTATTCAGCGACAGCGATTTCGCCGGTGACATTGACGATCGCAAGAGCACGACGGGGATGGTCTTCTTCCTCGGCTCCGGTGCGATCACATGGGCCTCGCAGAAGCAGAAAATGGTGACGCTGTCATCCTGCGAGGCGGAGTATGTGGCAGCTGCCTCCGCAGCGTGCCAGGGCGTATGGCTGAGCGGACTCCTCGGAGAATTGATAAGCGATGCGCCGTTGAAGGTGAAGCTCCGCGTCAACAACATGTCCGCGATTGCGCTAAGCAGAAACCCAGTACACCATGAGCGGAGCAAGCACATCGACGTGAAGTTTCATTATCTACGGGAAAGCATTGAGAACGGCAAGATCGACATCGGGCACGTGAGCACCGACGGACAGCTTGCAGACGTTCTCACCAAGGCGCTGGGCAGGATCAAGTTCATTGAGATGAGATCAAAGCTTGGCGTCATGGAGGTGTCATCAGTGCGTCAGGTTTAGGGGGAGATTTGTTGAACCTGTTAAACCTGACGAAACTGCATTTTAGGTTCAGTTTGCTTAGTCGAATAAAACGGTCAGTACCCGAGCCTGTTCGTGGTACTGATGATGCTCTAGTTGCGTGAGCTGTGGGATGGCATAGCGAATCACACGCAGCTGTTGCTTAGTCTAGGATGAACGAGTCATCGTGGGATGGCACGATGCAACAGACTCGGTCATGCCTTAGTTATAGGATCTTAGCTGTTGTAATCCGGTACAAATAACAGAAGGAAAAACAGAAAACGCTGCACTTCAGTACGCAGCACCAAACCTTTGTGTCTCCTCTGTCAATCCGTTTCTAACAGAAGTCATCTATTGTTGAACGGAGGGAGTAGCTACATCGATCGGCACTTCTGACGGTCCTTTGGACGTCGATATCCTTCTTGCTTGCATTTTATCTCTATACATCAACGGCTTCAATTAATTACAGCGATCGAGTTCTGTATGTCCACCTTTTTTTTTTACTCGAGGTGCACCATTTTATGTCCACGGTGCACCAACGGGTTTTTTTCCCCTTCAGAACAGGAGTTTTATTAAAAACGGAATTTCTAACCGCACGATGCCCATCCGACGGCGTGCGGCGCAGCTCAAGTTGTTTCCACATCCACCCTGCGGGTGCACGTACCGTTTACCACGACCACACCTGTGTCTCCGTGTTTGTTCTCGTTCATTCCGCCCGGAGATTTCTATCCGAGAGCCGAAGCTGGGACGAACTGGAGTAGAAAAATCGCCGGAGGTGAGAGGGGACATAGGGGGTAGGGAGGAGGGGGGAAGCCGGAGGTGGATCTCGTCCCGCCAACGCCCGCGACGGCCGTAGCTCTGCCCCTTCTCGTCGGTCTTCCTCACGCAAGGAGAACTCCGGCGAAGGTGCCAGGTAAGCGAGCTCCAATCCTTCTTGTTTGCTGCCCTCCTGGACCTACCCACGATCTTCTGATGAGCTTTAGTCGACCATCTCCCCTCGCCTTCCATCCTCTATGCGCGCAGGTTTGTCGTGGCGGTCGATCCCTCTCTTCCTGTACAGTCGTGGTGTGCTTTTCCTCTCTGGCGAGCAGGGGTGCTTCAATTGCTTCGGCGACGTGCTCCGGCTAAGCGTGATCCGCAGATTTGCTAGGTCATTTTTTGCGCCATGATAATGGAGGTTACTGTTTTTTGCATTTTTGTTCTGAACTTTTTGAGGTTTTCATGCTAGTATGAAGTTACATTTGAGGGATTGTTCTTAGATGGAACAGGAATTGATACCGTGGCATATGCTGGTAGATGTTAACTACAAGAAATTATTTTTTGTATACTCATATTGATTGAATCCAGAGAAGGAATTTTGTTCTGAATTTGTGGTCTGAATGTTTTCCTTCAGTTTTAGATCATTTTTGTATGTGTTCAGTAGCAATGGAACATAGATATGTATGCTCTTCAGTTAAGAAAAATGCGTGTATAAGGTGAGGTAACTTTAGGATATAAGTAGGACATGAACATGTTTTTTTAATCAAACAATGTGATAGATAGTATATGGTAAAACAAGGGGGTGAATCATACTATTTTTTTTAGATGGAACAACAACATGAATGGTAGTTTCTGCAGATTGTAGAGTGTGAAATTAAATGGGACAATTGAAGATTTGGAACAATCACGATGGTACCTTTTCTTTTTTTTATTTATGTTAAATATGTTTTTCGATGGAACAAGTAGTAGGTGGATTTTCTCCAGTTTTGTTCCGCTTTTCAAAGTCATTAGTATTTTTTCACACAAGAATGTAACATGTTTTGGAGATGGGGTTTTCATTGATAGAATTATATGCGAAGTACATGAGAAGCTTACCTTCATAGCAGGACTAGTGAACGATGTGTCCCTGATTTCTGCTTCACAGCTCCGCTCGCCTGATGGCACTTTCTAAATAACATGTGCTTACGTGTTCCATTTTTCTGCTTACGTGTTCCATTTTTACCTTATTTTTAGTAGGGCTAGTGATCGATGTGTGTTTGTGTGTTGTGTTTTCTGTACTAGATTCTCATTCATTGGTTGAAAACACTTGTCAGCGTTTTTTTTTATGTACTTTTTGGTATGTGAAACAGGTTTCTCCAACATAGTGTGGTTTTCTTTTGACCCTAATGATGACAAAGTTTAGTAGCAGTAGGAAATTCCGACCAAGTAGTAGTAGTAAACATTCAAGATTCAGTTGCTAAGGAAAAAAAAACTCACTCTTCGAGTCACAAAATCTCCAATCCTTCTAGCTTAATCGACCCACACGGTTGATGAACCAGTAGCAGTGAAGGTATGGTATGTTTCGTAACTCTTTTTTTAAGCATCTTTTTTTTTGTCTTTTTTGTTATATCCCGGTTGCTCGACAACTTCACATTTTTAATATAATGGAAAACATCTTTTGTTTTCGGAATGTCCATACTGCAAAGTCGACGTTCCACTCCACGTCACCCATGAAGCTTGTCAGGTTGTACAAAAGCAAGACACATGACCAAGTCAATCTGATCAAATCCTCGGGCTACAGAGGACTTATGGAAATCAAGTGTTCCAAACTACCGCCAGACCTATGCAAGTTTTTGATAAAAAGTTTTGATCCATTATCCTGCAAGTTTTTTTTTTCGGAGAGAGGATCAATCGATGTCACAGAAACAGCTGTGCATGAGGTAATGGGAGTTCCACAGGGTGAATTGGATGTCCGCTATGAGATGGATGCAGATGCTACATCCTTCATGAACCAGCAAACATGCAATACATGCAAGTTGCAGCTGAAAATAGCTTTGTTAGAGAAGAAACTAGCCGCCAAGAGGACAACTGACCGCACATAGTGACCTCACCGCGTGGCGCTGCCATGCCATTCTGAAAGTGTCCAACCTCGTAGACCATGTATTGATCGAGCTTCCTTTGCCCAACCGTTTCTTGATACCTTGTTTTAGTGCTTCACGACCATAGCACACCAAGTTTGAGAGCCGTTCTTCTTTTTTACCGCCGCCATAAAATTCCCATTGTGGAAATATTTTCCTTTTAGAATTTTACTACATAAGGTGGAAGGGTTTCTGAGAAGCCTCCAGCCTTGTTTCGCTAGTATCGCCTGGATGAATTTCTGGAGATCTCTAAATCCCAGTCCTCCAAGAGTTTTTGGGATGGACACTTCAGAACATTTGCGCCAATAGATCTTGTTATTCTGTTCATCTCCACCCCAGAAATATCGAGAAATATAACTGGTAATCTTCTTACATGTGTTGGCTGAAAGTTTGAAGAAGCTCATGGAATAGGTTGGTATAGCTTGCGCCACCGCTTTAAACATAACTTCTCAACTTGCACCACTGAGTTTCTTGGCAATTCCTTCATTAAACAACTTCTTCTCCTTTAAAACAATGTGTTCAAAAGCTGAGTTACTTGACCTCCCCACAGCTGTTGGCAATCCGATATTTTTCTCCATCATAGCCTGTCTTTTGATTCTCAATACATTATGCATTACTTTCTTGACCGAGGTGTCAATAGTGGATTTATCTTTATTCACCATTTGACTCGAACCTCTCTTGTATTTATCTAAATATCATTCGGCCGGTTGGCAGCCCCTTCGCTCATTTGTGAGAATATAACACAATATCAGCAATCATAAAATAAGATAGCCATGGCAGTAATTTCATATTCGGATTCCTCTACAAACAAATTGGGGGGCACTTCCTTTCAACATACAACTCAACCCTCAAAGCATAATAGGAATAAATATGGACAAATCGGGTCACCTTGCCTAATACCCCGAGTGGGTTTGAAAGGCGCCGAGAACTGTCCATTAACTCTAGCAGTGACTGGAACTGTTTCCACACAGGGGATGACCCGATCGATCCACCATTAGTCGAAACCAAATTTCTTCATTAATGCACGGAGGTATCTCCACTCGACATGGTCATATGCCTTTGCAATGTCTTGTATTCCATGGGGGTCAAAGGCCACAATATATAGTTCATGTGCATGTGACAATATGCATGAAACCCCCTGTTTAATAGGGAAAAAAAATATAATATACAATTATCTCTCTAACACACCCTCCCTCAGCCCAAACTCATGGTGGATCCACAACACTGAATTTGGAGAGGAAAAGGACTATGTGACCTCCGGGAGCAGGGCACGAACGCACGCAAACTTCACAATTTCCCTGCAATTCGACCACGGAGAGGCACACTTTCTTCAGGTTTCCATCTTAAATTTCAACCGAGACATGTCATCAATCAGACTTGTCCTCAATATTTATTTCCGTCTGTAGTTAGTTGTTTTTCCGCCCACAACTTTGTCTGCCCACATGTATGATATTCCGTCTACTCTTATATTTAGATTTTGTCGACTGCACATTGCGTACCAGAAGTAATCAATATTCTGAACTTGCTGTTTTTTTTTCGGTGCGAAGAAAGAATGAAGCACTGATTGTTTTCTTAGAAGACACCAATAGTATCAGTATTGGCAACCGCCACAGCACTTGCGAAAATTAAGTACCCAGATTATCCAGCTTGTGATGTATTCCGAAAAGAAAGTTGGCGACTTGCAAAAAATTAGTGCCCAGATTATGAAGAATATAATTATTTCGCAAAAGCCAGTCCATGATTAAATGACCATAGAAAGATAAGGAAATGTTCTTGGGTTTAAAAGTGAAAGCTTGATGCATATGGAAAAGATTAATCAGGAAAAACTCCAACTCTTTATCGTCAATCAAGATTAAAAAAAAATACTGTAGTTATTAGTAAGGCATTGTACAATATTTTGGTTTTCGTCGGTATGGAAATTTACGTTTGTACCATACTGTATAAGGGTCTCTCTCAAGCGTGAGCATCTGTAGTCAAGGTTCAAACCATAATTCATTTGTATAGGCTACACTTGAAATGATATTTAGATTTACAAACAATTCTCCAATCATTCGAGAAAAGTGCATACAAAATTTTGACAAAATATAAAAACTGAACCATATCAGCATACAAGTGGAATTTTAAAGCAGTAAAATAATTTTGAAGTCGTTTGCAGTAGTAAATGTTCAATGGTAAGTTTGAGTTGTGGATGATTACAATGGGCCACTCGGCACTTCATACAACTTATCTGTATAATCATGCTATATATATGAACATTAAATAGCCAAGATATATTTAAAATTTTGAGGTCAAATTATTTCAGATGCTCTAGGGAAAAACAGTGTTATGTTAAAATGTTGTTCTTTTCATGGTAGAGAGGTGAGGTTTATTTCCAGTTATAATTCATTATTTTTGCCAAGTGCTAAATCATATGGTCCACATTCATGATACCTGCTTCTTCTCCAGGTCTTTTATCGTCAAGATGTCACTGTATCCTTTTTTTTTTAAGCACAAACTGCTAAGCATATCAACGCCTCCTCTTCCTTTTCAGGTCTCTTATCTTCAAATGTGCTCACGGCCTCTCTAATGTGGCCGACGCACCTCGCCGGGTCAAAGGCCACCTCGATCTGTGAATCCCCATTGCTCTAGCCTAAGGTAGTTGGGCCACGCTAACCACAGTCTTTTACCATCATCTCTAATATCCACACTTCTGCTGAATAGCTACACCTAATAGAATAATATCACGTGCATTGCACGTGCACAATTACTAGTGAACATTAAATAGCCAAGATATATTTAAAATTTTGAGGTCAAATTATTTCAGATGCTCTAGGGAAAAACAGTGTTATGTTAAAATGTTGTTCTTTTCATGGTAGAGAGGTGAGGTTTATTTCCAGTTATAATTCATTATTTCTGCCAAGTGCTAAATCATATGGTCCACATTCATGATACCTGCTTCTTCTCCAGGTCTTTTATCGTCAAGATGTCACTGTATCCTGTTTTTTTAAGCACAAACTGCTAAGCATATCAACGCCTCCTCTTCCTTTTCAGGTCTCTTATCTTCAAATGTGCTCACGGCCTCTCTAATGTGGCCGACGCACCTCGCCGGGTCAAAGGCCACCTCGATCTGTGAATCCCCATTGCTCTAGCCTAAGGTAGTTGGGCCACGCTAACCACAGTCTTTTACCATCATCTCTAATATCCACACTTCTGCTGAATAGCTACACCTAATAGAATAATATCACGTGCATTGCACGTGCACAATTAATAGTACATGTCCCAACACGCGAGACATAATTGTGATTATAATTCGCAGATCTCACAGTCGGCAATAAAGGATATTTTCCCGATTATTTCAAGGACTGTCCATAAACTATGGGTGCGTAATTTAGCATTTGTTCCTGACTATATGTCGATCTTTCCTTCCGCTGTTTCCGAAAATTAATTTGGGAGTAAATTTTCTTAAGATCTCCATCTATAAGGTACCAGGATTTGGAAACGGCGGGCTTACCAAATCCTTGCACGTACCAAATCCAGACGATCACGTAAACTGTCCTTTTTTTTTTTTGCGGGTAATCACGTACACTGTCCTCATTTCATTTTTTTTTTTGCAGACAAAAATGCTTTATATATTAATCGTGAGGAATACAATCAGTTCGGATACAATCCCGAAGGAACCTGGAAGTAAAATTAACCCATAAAAACCTTCTTCTATCCTCACTAGCTTGCTTAGCACACTTACCATTTTAAAACTAGTTATATATAAATGGCGCGTGCATGCATACCGTTGCATGCATACTAACTTCTTTTTTCCTACCTGTCTATCCCTGCTGTTTTTCACCGTGACTAGTAGAGCCAGACTCTGCTCCAGTTTTGGCGCGGCCACTATGTGACGCTTATTGCGATTCCTAATATGACTCGCCCACGTAACAGCCATTAGTGGGCCGGCCCTCCACGTGCCGCGCTCCTCAGCGGCGGCGGTGGAGCCAGGCCGGCACAGTTTGCCGGCCCTCCGCATCGCGCCTCCCTCTACGGCGGCGGAGCAGATGGCTAGCCGGAGTCTCCCACGCGTCCACGTGGCGCGCTCCGCTACGGCGGCGGAGGATACCGGGAGCCGCAGCCTCCCATGTTGTGGCGGAGCTTAGTGTAAGACGGGGGGGGCCACCGCCCCCCCCTCCCCCCCAGCTTTGCACAAGTTTGTGAAGGAAAAAAATTAGGAGGGCTAAAATGAGATTTTTTTAGTAAATCGCCCCCCAGACATTTGTAATTTGGCATTTGCCCCACCCCCCCCCCCCCCCGCAATCTGTGGCAAGCTCCGCCACAGCTACCACGCCTGGACGTCGGCCGCCCGGTGCGTCCTTGGACGCTTCGCCTCGGCCCCGACTCGGTGGAGGTGGAGGCGTTGGCGCGCCCAAGCGGCGGCGGAGAAGCCTTCCGCAGTCACCCAATGGGTAGGCGCATGATCTGATCTTGAGAGTGGGCTGGATCGTTAGCTCCAACCACTGATGAATAAGGTAGCTAGCTAGGTTCCGGCTGAGATTGTGGCTGCGGTAGCAGTAGCTAGGTAGGTTCAGGTTGAGTTTGTTTAGCTAGGTAGGTTCAGGTTGAGTTTGTTTAGCTAGCTAGGTTTAGATTGAGTATTGTGGCTGCGGTCGGTGGTGGTGAGCGTGCTAGGATCTGATGATCTATATGAATAAACGGAAAACCCCAAAAAAAGCTCTAAAACTCTCTCCGGCCGGCGTGTTTCCGTCTCGCCGTGGTGAGCTCCGGCCGGCAAGTGCAGCGACGTGGATCAAGCGTTCCACTACGGGAAACAGCGCGTACACCGACGGCCCGATACAACGCCGACGGCCAAAGGTCTTCCCCCTCGGCGTAGGGTGGTCGACAGGATCGGCAGCGACGTGCCCGTCGGCGTCTATTCGCCCCTCGGCGTATGGAACCTTCCCCGAGGGCTACCGTCAGCGTAGATACCCCCCTCGGCGTAGGTGACGCCCCGTTACGCCGTCGGAGTGCGGCCCGTTACGTGATGGGCTACCCCGAGGGGGTGCCGTCGGCGTAGGATAAAGTTTTTTTTCCTCTCCGCGCGTTGCGTGTTTTTTTTTTAAATGTTACAATACCTACGCCGACGGCAAGCCGTCGGCTTAGCTAGTTCGCTTTTTTTTCCTCCCTGCCCATTGCGTGTTCTGTACACACGCGTGCGTGTTTTAAAAAAAAAATCTATACCTACGCCGACGGCAAGCCGTCGGCTTAGGTAGTTTTTTTTTTACTCGATCGCGATATTCTTAGCTAGGGATTGAATATTGATAAACTCTAGGTATATCCATGATGAAATAGGTATTTGTGTACCTAAAAATGATTTTTGCCAAAAATCATGAGCAAACTATGAGGTACCTGTAGTTCAAATTTGAACAGTTTCCAGCGAAATAGGCAGAAACTTCTGTTCTTCAAAAGAGGTGGATGGAAACCTTTTCATATGAAACAAATTGGTTATTTGTGCATGTAACATGGTCTAGTATTTTCAAAAATTATAGCTCTCAAGTTTTGCAACATATTTGCGGTAGGTCCTTCACAAAAAACCCTATTTTTTACACTCTGGACATGAAAAATGGTTTTTTCTTCAATGAAAAGGAAAACTTCCTCCGTCAACATTATCCGTGCTTCCAAGATGCATGTTTGTGTGTAATATGGGAACATTTGAATAAACTATGCCATGGATATGACCATAACACTCGTCAATTGGCCCGAAACCGAAGAATGTTCGTAGGAGTTAGCTAACTTTTGTGAACACATTTTCAACACAACTGTCGTATTCCAAGTTTATTATTTTTGGTGTATACTAGTACCTATATAATGACACCACGCGAAGGTCTCGCATCATTTTGATTTTTTTTGAATTGTTTTGAATTTTCTAACCCCGTTTAAGGAAAAAGTAAAGGCGGCAGGCATGACCGTTCGTAGCTAGGGATTGAATATTGAGAAACTCTTGGTATATCTATGATGAAATAGGTACTTGTGTACCTAAAAATGATTTTTGCCAAAAATCATGAGCAAACTATGAGGTACCTGTAGTTCAAATTTGAATAGTTTCCAGCGAAATCGGCAGAAACTTCTGTTCTTCAAAAGAGGTGGATGGAAACCTTTTTATATGAAACAAATTGGTTATTTGTGCATATAAAATGGTCTAGTATTTTCAAAAATTATAGCTCTCAAGTTTTGCAACATATTTGCGGTAGGTCCTTCACAAAAAAACCCATTTTTTACACTCGGGACATGTAAAATGGTTTTTTTCTTCAATGAACAGAAAAAAGTATTATATATGATGGAAAATATTATATGGATGTCATATTTGAATTTCTCTCATTTTTCTAATCGATATAGACATATTTGTCAAATTTCGATTTACGGATTTATAGATATGAATTTTTCAATATTAAATAGAAAAGACAAAAATGTTACTTATTATTTAAATTAAAGATTATTTGAATTCAAATTTATTACTAGTTATTATTTTTTTACTTAAATAATTGTTTGAATTCACAAAATAAAATAGTGTGACATTGATGGTCCAAGGGTTAAGGTTAACATGATAGATTGGATAATATTGACAACAACACATCCGTTGTTTCTAGGTATCTCACAAGGAAGGAACTACGAAGTTAAGCGTGCTGGGGCTGGAGCAATCTCATGATGGGTGACCGATCGGGAAGTGTTAGTAGAAACGAGTAATTTAGATTAAAAATAAAAATGGTTAAAGATAAATATAAATGTGACTATAGTGTGATTAAGTGGTTAAATAAGTGACATAAAAAAACTCAGAAAAAATTCAAAAAAAAAATTCAAATTTTTCTTTGAAAAAAACTGAAATATTGTACCCCTATGCCGAGGGGGGGCCGTCGGCGTATGTACCCCTACGCCGAGGGGATGCCATCGGCGTAGCCCTTGGGCCAGCCCCGCAGGGACCTCCACGTGGCCTCCAATACGCCAAGGGGGGCCGTCGGCGTCTGTAATCCGTGCAACGGATTCCGTTCTGACAACGGTGGGTCCCACTGAAGTATACGACGACGGGATTCTATACGCTGACGGCCAAAGCCCATACGCCGACAGGGGTGTACGCCGAGGGCCCTACGCCGAGGGCGGCCGTCGGCGTAGGAATACGCCGAGGGGAATCTGAGCTTCCCCGAGGGCCACCGGCCGTCGGCGTCTGGCCCGATTCCGGTAGTGTTCCGGGTGCATCAACTGCAGAGTCGGCCAGTGGCTTCAAGGGGATCATGTGCACCGGGCATTAATCATGCATTCGTCCCACGCCACAAATAAGGAAAGGGCAGAAAGCTACTCCCTCCGTCCACGATAAAGTGTATGTTTACCTTTTTCGGCGGTCAAATTTGTTAAACTTTGACTAACTTTATCGGGAAAAGTATTAGCATTTATGACACTAAATTAGTATCAATAGATTTGTCTTGACATATAGTTTTAAAATGTATCATTTTGATGTCATATATATTGCTACAATTTTCTGTAAATTTGGTCAAAGTTTAAAATATTTGACTATATATAAAACTAGATGTACACTTGTTCATGGACGGAGTAAGTAGCGTGCGATTTGCGCATCCCGTTGCCACGATCGATCCAAGAAATCTTCCGCCAGGCACACTAGTCCAGACGTGACCACTGTACTAGCTAGGTCGATCTGTGGATGTCAAATACCAAATTATACCCGTACGTTGCATGCATGCCTAGGATCCAACCCTCATCCGATATGCATGCCAGTTGATAATCCAACTATATATAAATCACCTTAATTATTAGCCAAGCCACATGTGACGGCAGGGTATAGCATGTGGCGGGATATATAGATTGCGACTTATCCGACGTGTACGTGGTCGTGTTTGGTCTTCGGAAAGGGAGAGTCAAACTTTTTCCTCTTGTGAGTTGAGCTCACATGTGTTGCGATGCACTCACCTACTCCCTCCGTTCAACAATAGATGACTTCCACATATCTATATATGGACGTATCTAGACACTAAAATATGTCTAGATACGTCTATATCTAGATATGTGGAAGTCATCTATTGTTGAACGGAGGGAGTAGCTACATCGATCGGCACTTCTGACGGTCCTTTGGACGTCGATATCCTTCTTGCTTGCATTTTATCTCTATACATCAACGGCTTCAATTAATTACAGCGAACGAGTTCTGTATGTCCACCTTTTTTTTACTCGAGGTGCACCATTTTATGTCCACGGTGCACCAACAGGTTTTTTTTCCCATTCAGAACAGGAGCTTTATTAAAAACGGAATTTCTAACCGCACGATGCCCATCCGACGGCGTGCGCGCAGATCAAGTTGTTTCCACGTCCACCCTGCGGGTGCACGTACCGTTTACCCCGACCACACCTGTGTCTCCGTGTTTGTTCTAGTTCCTTCCGCCCGGAGATTTCTATCCGAGAGCCGAAGCTAGGACGAACTGGAGTAGAAAAATCGCCGGAGGTGGGAGGGGCCATAGGGGGTAGGGAGGAGGGGGGAAGCAGGAGGTGGCTCTCGTCCCGCCAACGCCCGCGACGGCCGTAGCTCCGCCCCTTCTCGTCGGTCTTCCTCACGCAAGGAGAACTCCAGCGAAGGTGCCAGGTAAACGAGCTCCAATCCTTCTTGTTTGCTGCCCTCCTGGACCTACCCACGATCTTCTGATGAGCTTTAGTCGACCATCTCCCCTCGCCTTCCATCCTCTATGCGCGCAGGTTTGTCGTGGCGGTCGATCCCTCTCTTCCTGTACAGTCGTGGTGTGCTTTTCCTCTCTGGAGAGCAGGGGTGCTTCAATTGCTTCGGCGACGTGCTCCGGCTAAGCGTGATCTGCAGATTTGCTAGGTCATTTTTTGCGCCATGATAGTGGAGGTTACTGTTTTCGCATTTTTGTTCCGAACTTTTGAGGTTTTCATGCTAGTATGAAGTTACATTTGAGGGATTGTTCTTAGATGGAACAGGAATTGATACCGTGGCATATGCTGGTAGATGTTAACTACAAGATTTTTTGTTTTGGTATACTGATATTGATTGAATCCAGAGAAGCAATTTTGTTCTGAATGTTTGGTCTGAATGTTTTCCTTCAGTTTTAGATCATTTTTGTATGTGTTCAGTAGCAATGGAGCATAGATATGTATGTTCTTCAGTTAAGCAAAATGCGTGTATAAGGTGAGGTAACTTTAGGAGATAAGTAGGACATGAACATGGTTTTTTTTAATCAAACAATGTGATAGATAGTATATGGTAAAACAAGGGGGTGAATCATACTATTTTTTTTTAGATGGAACAACAACATGAATGGTAGTTTCTGCAGATTGTAGAGTATGAAATTAAATGGGACAATTTAAGATTTGAACAATCACGATGGTACTTTTTTATTTTTTTTATTTATGTTAAATAAGTTTTTTGATGGAACAAGTAGTAGGTGGATTTTCTCCAGTTTTGTTCCGCTTTTCAAAGTCATTAGTATTTTTTCACTCAAGAATGTAACATGTTTCGGAGATGGGGTTTTCATTGATAGAATTATACGCGAAGTACATGAGAAGCTTACCTTCATAGCAGGACTAGTGAACGATGTGTCCCTGATTTCTGCTTCACACCTCCGCTCGCCTGATGGCACTTTCTAAATAACATGTGCTTACGTGTTCCATTTTTCTGCTTACGTATTCCATTTTTACCTTATTTTTAGTAGGGATAGTGATCGATGTGTGTTTTTATGTTGTGTTTTCTGTACTAGATTCTCATTCATTGGTTGAAAACACTTGTGAGCGTTTTTATTTATGTACTTTTTGGTCTGTGAAACAGGTTTCTCCAACATAGTGTGGTTTTCTTTTGACCCTAATGATGACAAAGTTTAGTAGCAGTAGGAAATGCCGACCAAGTAGTAGTAGTAAACATTCAAGATTCAGTTGCTAAGGAAAAAAACTCACTCTTCGAGTCACAAAATCTCCAATCCTTCTAGCTTAATCAACCCACACGGTTGATGAACCAGTAGCAGTGAAGGTATGGTATGTTTAGTAGCTCTTTTTTTTAAGCATCTTTTTTTTTTGTCTTTTTTTTTATATCCCGGTTGCTCGACAACTTCACATTTTTGTTTTCGGAATGTCCATACTGCAAAGTCGACGTTCCACTCGACGTCACCCATGAAGCTTGTCAGGTTGCACAAAAGAAAGACACATGACCAAGTCAATCTGATCAAATCCTCGGGCTATAGAGGACTTGTGGAAATCAAGTTCCAAACTACCGCCAGACCTATGCAAGTTTTTGATAAAAAGTTTTTTCGGAGAGAGGATCAATCGATGTCACAGAAACAACTGTGCAGGAGGTAATGGGAGTTCCACAGGGTGAATTGGATGTCCGCTATGAGATGGATGCAGATACTACATCCTTCATGAACCAGCAAACATGCAATACATGCAAGTTGCAGCCGAAAATAGCTTTGTTAGAGAAGAAACTAGCAGCCATGAGGACAACTGACCGCACATAGTGACCTCACCGTGTGGCGCTGCCATGCCATTCTGAAAGTGTCCAACCTCGTCGACCATATATTGATCGAGCTTCCTTTGCCCCTGTTTCTTGATACCTTGTTTTAGTGCTTCACGACCATAGCACACCAATTTTGAGAGCCGTTCTTCTTTTTTACCGCCGCCAGAAAATTCCCATTGTGGAAATATTTTCCTTTTAGAATTTTACTACATAAGGTGGAAGGGTTTGTGAGAAGCCTCTAGCCTTGTTTCGCTAGTATCGCCTGGATGAATTTCTGGAGATCTCTAAATCCAAGTCCTCCAAGAGTTTTTGGGATGGACACTTCAGAACATTTCCGCCAATAGATCTTGTTATTCTGTTCATCTCCACCCCAGCAATATCGAGAAATATAACCGGTAATCTTCTTACATGTGTTGGCTGAAAGCTTGAAGAAGCTCACGGAATAGGTTGGTATAGCTTGCGCCACCGCTTTAAACATAACTTCTGAACCTGCACCACTGAGTTTCTTGGCAATTCCTTCATTAAACAACTTCTTCTCCTTTAAAACAATGTGTTCAAAAGCTGAGTTACTTGACCTTCCCACATCTGTTGGCAATCCGAGATTTTTCTCCATCATAGCCTCTCTTTTGATTCTCAATACATTATGCATTACTTTCTTGACCGAGGTGTCAATAGTGGATTTATCTTTATTCGCCATTTGACTCGAACCTCTCTCGTATTTATCTAAATATCATTCGGCCGGTTGGCAGCCCCTCCGCTCATTTGTGAGAATATAAAACAATATCAGCAATCATTAAATAAGATAGCCATGGCAGTAATTTCATATTCGGATTCCTCTACAAACAAATTGGGGGGCACTTCCTTTCAACATACAACTCAACCCTCAAAGCATAATAGGAATAAATATGGAAAAATCGGGTCACCTTGCCTAATACCCCGAGTGGGTTTGAAAGGCGCCGAGAACTGTCCATTAACTCTAACAGTGACTGAAACTGTTTCCACACAGGGGATGACCCGATCGATCCACCATTGGTCGAAACCAAATTTCTTCATTAATGCACGGAGGTATCTCCACTCGACATGGTGATATGCCTTTGCAATGTCTTGTATTCCATGGGGGTCAAAGGCCACAATATATAGTTCATGTGCATGTGACAATACGCATGAAACCCCCTGTCTAATAGGAAAAAAAATATAATATACAATTATCTCTCTAACACCCCCTCCCTCAGCCCAAACTCATGGTGGATCCACAACACTGAATTTGGAGAGGAAAAGGACTATGGTGTGCTCTAGTCTGGGCCTTATGGAGAAGTCCGCCAACTGTAACTCTGAAGGCACAAATTGGAGAGCAATAATTTGATCCTACACACTAGCACGGACAAAAGAAGCATCAACACCAATATGCTTGGTAAGCTCATGCTTCACAGGTTAATTAATGTGCAATATTGATAGCACATGTCCTATTAGACAATAGAGTCGTGGGTGTCGTAACGAAGGCACCAAAATCTGCAAGTAACCACCGTATCCAAGTCATCCCAGTAGTCAAAAGAGCTATGGCTCGCAGCACAGCCTCTGCACTCGAACTGGAAACTGCAGTCTGCTTCTTTGTCTTCTAGGCAATGAGAGAACCATAAAAAAAAACAAAGTAAGAAGAAAGTGAACGGCGATCCAAAGGATCACCAGCCCACGTAGCATCGGGGTAGGATTAGAGCTGTAACAAGCTGAAATGAGGAAAGAACGGATAAAGAGAGATCGTTCCACGAAAATAGCGTAGAAAGCGAGGAAGGTGACTATAGTGAACCGAAGTGGGAGCAAAAACAAACCGACTTAGAATATGAACAGAATCTGAAATATCAGCGCGATTAACAACAAAATAGACAAGACTCCCGACAAGATGTCGATAACGAGTCGGGTTAGAGAGAGGATGCTCATCCTTAGGTTTGTCCACAAGGCTACATACCGGATTGCTACGTGGTCTCTCCTACTACCACAAGACCAACGACCTTTTATGAAAGATTGATGCAACCGTTATTGGCTGTGGTCCAAGCCATCCTCGGCTCCAATGGGTGGTAGCATGATCGAAGGATTTGGGCGACTTAGAGTGATCAATACTTGTGTTACTTTCTTCAAAGTGGCTGGCTGTAGCCATTTTGGACATGTTTTTATTCTTCCTTTTGTATTGTACTTTTATGACTATTCAAAAATTGCAATAAAATGTCGTGGCGGCAACAAAGAAAATGTGCAAAACCGCAGAGCTGCTAGCCGGCCATCTTATACCACAATTTTTACCTTTTTCTATTTTCAATTTTCCTATTCTTTTTAACATTTTTTATCTTATTTTCAGGCCACATACTAGCAAAAGAAAGACGCTAAAGGAGAAAAGAAGAATCTGTTAGAATTTTTTTTTGACGATTAAATGGCAGGAGTTCTGCCCATGCATTATAGAAGGGGGAAATACTTACAGACCCGCGAATAGGTGGTATAGGAAAATAAAGAGAAAAAAGGTAGGTCACCCAAACTGGGGACCTAGAGTAGAGAAATTACTCCCAAAAGGCCTCGCTAATGAGGCCGAAGTCATCGTTTATCATGCTCAAAACAGCCCGAGGGTTCATCGATTTAGCTTGGAAGATACGTCTGTTCCTCTCGTTCCAAATGTGCCAGACAGCGTATGCCGCGAAGGCACACTCCTTCCGCCTGAAGTCCTTTGCTCATGTGGTGCTGATCTGTCTCCACCAGCCGCTCACCATATCGCATGAAAGGCCGATCAACTCGACCCTGGGCATGATGTGAGCAGCGAGCTGCCAGACCTCCTTGGCAAAGCCGCAGCCCAAAACGAGATGGGCGGCCGTTTCCAGTTCCTGATCGCAGAAGGAGCAAGAGCTATCGTGAGGCCAGCCCAGTACTAGATATTCCCTTATAGCCGAGGGCCGAATTACCGTCGGTTATTTTAGTTCATCGTCAGGTACACTTATATCCGATGGTTAACCGTCGGAAATCTCCTGTCGGCTATGTTTGGTCGGCCTATTCCCTTCTTTTGGGCTTTGTCCCTATATGTAACGGGCTATTCCCATTGGGCCTAGAAGCCTGATTCGGCCATACTGCTGGGCTGTCACGGCTCCACTGTTTTTTTTTTCTTTTCTTATTATTCGTTTATAACTTTTATTTTGAACTCCAATTTGAACCAAATAAATTTTATATTTTTTATAAAGATGTCCTCTATCATCATGGATTATTTAGGACTGTTTTTATTCACAAATAAAATACAAAATACCTCAAAGATTATATATTATTTATTTGATTCGTTTGAATCTTTTTCCCTATGTCAAAACATGGCCAAAATTATCGGCACTACGGTTCGTACCTAGGTGTTTAATCTAGCCAAAATCCTGGTCTGCCTCTGTTTAATCTAGCCAAAATCCTAGTATAACTCAGTTTAATCCTGGTATACCCCATTTGGCCCGAAAGCCATGAATGTTCGTAGATGATACCTCATTTCTGTGAACACTTTTTCGCGATAATTGTCGTATTCTAAGTTTATTATTTTTTATGGTTACTAGGTCACATATGATGACACATTGCTAAGGTTATCCATTTTTTTATTTTTTTTAACATGTTTTGAACCTTTTATGTCGATTTCGGAGTACGGTCAAATCTTGGTGTATCTGTGATCACTACTAGATATTCCCTTATAGCCGAGGGCCGAATTACCGTCGGTTATTTTAGTTCATCGTCGGGTACACTTATATCCGATGGTTAACCGTCGGAAATCTCCTGTCGGCTATGTTTGGTCGGCCATTAGTGTGATAGGCGACGGTACGTTCGGGTAATATATTTTCTAAGGGTAAGTACCCAATGGTGAGCCGTAGGTCATGTTTCAGTCATCAACCACCTGGCAATAATCAGCGACACTTATAGCCGATTGTTCCCCGTAGGTTATATATTTTCCAAGGGTTATTGCATCCTCTCGGTTTTTGTTGTAATCAACAACACAATTGGCCCGTCGGAGTTAATTATAACCAACTAGGTAGATTAATGAATTATGGACAGTAAATAATATTTGGGCCTAAGAAACAAATTAGGCCGATTTTGTTATTGGTTTGCTTTCCCTTTATTTAGCTCATAATATTATATTTCAGCTCATGCATTTGTAAACCACTCTCGTTATATTCTCTCTTTTTTTTCTAATGTCGTGAAAGATTACACATACACAGAAATGTAGAAGGTAATAATAGCCAAATAAATACAACATTGTAGATATTTCACATATTCTAGATTCACAATGGTGCATACAAAGCAATTGATCACAGTTACAAGATCCAGTGCGTCTCCCATGGCCTTTATCTCGATCTGGCAAGGAGAACCCGTGATACACTGATCCGGCGGTAGGTGAGAAAGCCAACAGTCAAGGGTCGCCTTGGCTCCTTGGGATGGGATACAGATCGGTACATCCGGGACACAGAGGTGGCATCGGCAACTCCTTGTCGTTGTAGTCGCCTCCTATTTACAGAGAAACAAGAGATCCGAACCTGCCAATACGTGATCTTGTCATCGTGACCACTGCACGCCACGGCCATTGGCTCCAATTAGTACAAATAGGAACCTGCACAAAATTCAAAGACAATTGACTAGTAGATTATTTAGTTGAATTGATTAGTAGTTGGGAAAATGAATCTGAGCTACGTACGTAATCCACTAGTAGAAAATAGGGCTGTAGTCCCGGTTCGCCAGGGCCTGTAGTCCCGACCCAGCAACCGGGACTAGCAATGCGCGACTAAAGGCCCCCACTATTAGTCGCGCCGATTGCGAACCGGGACTAAAAGCCCGTCCACGTGGGCGGGTGGCGGAGCCGGGGGCGGAGGATATTTAGTCCCGGTTGGCCACATGAACCGGGACTAGATTTATTTCGTAATTTTTTTAATTCATTTGGTTTCTAATTATTTTTCACACCTTTTTTTCACTCCGTTTTTTTCCAGAATTTGTATTATTTGCTTAGTGTCTAACTACAATTATCTCTAGTCAAATTACTTACTCATGGTCAAACTTCCCGCTCGGTCACCCATCCTCCCACTACTCTATCACTAGCACGCTTAACTTCCAAGTTCCATACCGTCCCGCATCCAAGTGTTTTGCACGCATGTATGTGATAGTAGTATCATATCAATCTTATTAACATGTTGGTCGATGCCACATTTCTTTATTGTTTGAATTTCAAATAAATCTTTTAATAAACAAAAGTAATGATGTAATTAATAATTTTGAATAAATAAATAAACATTAACTTTTAATTTGTATTATTTCTAAAAATACAAATAATATATCAAAAAATTAAGAAAAATAGAAATAATTTATTTTAAAATCTTAAAAATACAAATAATATATCAAAAAATTAAGAAAAATAGAACTAATTCATTTTAAAATCTTAAAAATACAAATAATATATAAAAAATTAAGAACAATAATACTAATTCATTTTAAAATCTTAAAAATACAAATAATATATCAAAAAATTAAGAACAATAATACTAATTCATTTTAAAATCTTAAAAATACAAATAATATACAAATTAAGATCTGGAGACTCTGCGTGCTCGTGCCTCCTCCTGACGGATCTGTAGTGGCGCCTTGAGGGAATCAGACAGACGGTTCAACGCCGCTGACCTGCATGAGACGTTGTGCTACAGCATGTGTACGTGTCCGCCTATGCCCCGGCCGCCAGCCTCCTGCCCCTGACGTCGCGAGGTGGTCGATACCGCGACCATCTAGAGGTTGTTTACGGGAAGGCAAACGGAAATGAGCGTAGGTAGTGGAGGCGAATAGTGGGCAGCTAGGCGGAGATAAATATGAGCTCCGTTCTTCCGCGACGCACCCAAAATTCCCGCCGTGGGAGTTATGTAAAATTCGAACATACCCTTAGTTACTCCTCGTTATGACTAGCCTTAAACCCACCAAATTTATTGACATCCACCTGTCCTCCTCCCCACCTCAACCCAAAGCGGGCACTCTTGGTGGCGCCGGCCAAAAAAGAAATAATGGGTGCTGCTGGAGATCATATGGGTACGTTGCCAACCTGTGCCGCAGAGAGGATGTCCGATCCGACAAAATGCTACTAGTACCAGCTGCCATACCTGATCCCCACTTCCCCAGGCCGCACGAGCCCTCAGAGGTTCCCTACTTCCCCAGGCCGCAGGCTGCATTGCATAGACCCAGATGCATGTCGTGCGCCAAGTGGTCCAGCCGTGGAGATCGATGTTGCACGTACACAGTCCCTGCTCGCACATGCCGTCTGCGGTGTGCAGGACAAGCTGTACCTACGTGGCCCGTAGATGATGTGTTTGCGCCTGCGAGTCAAAAACACTTGTGCTACGCTATGACTGCACGGTCGATCCATATATACTCCGCGGACGCTGCCCCGCAGGGGTACCCTTATTTTTCTTTTATTTTGCTTGTCTTTTTCCATTTTTGCCACTTAATAACGTTAAAATCCTCATGGGTGAAAAAATTGCACATACTCCTAAATAAATTTCCACCCTGTTCAAAAGAATATGCTCAAAGTTCCGAAAAAGTGTTCAGTGGTTTGGATAAAATATTCACAAGTTTGGAAATTGGAAAGTGTTAAAGGGTGCTGCAAAAAATCTATGTGTTCAGAAAATATTCTTACATTATTGAGCTACGTGGTGGCCCTGGTGGTGGTTCCAACCTCGTACTCTATCGATCGGCCTGCTCAGGCACCTTCGGAGCCCCATGGGTACAACGGCGACGTCCTGGCACCACTTTCTTCTCGTTTCAAAGAAAAAAAAGCACCACTTTCTTCTTGAAAGCATGTGGTCTTGGTTAGAACCGTCCCACCCTCTCCGTTTCCAAGGGCTCCTAATTGCTGCTCGTCGGTGGCACTTCAAGTATCGCCGTCTGAAGCGAAAGTCGTCCCACCCACTCTGTTTCCAAGGTCTCCTAAGGGCATCTCCAGCCGTCCCCACAGCACGCGAAATAGCGCCGATTTGCTCCAAAAGCGCCGTTTTTCTTCCAGCCGCCCCCCAGAACCCCAAATAGCGCCGTTTTGACTGAAATTAGCGCCGACGCACCCAGGCGAAACCCAGCCCGTTGGGTTCGGCTTGGGGGGGGGGGAGGCGGCGGAAGAAAAACGCACGTGGGCCAGCACTGTCGGCGAGGCAACACCATTTCCCCATCTTGACTCGCCTTTTCCTCTCGCTCGACTCGCTGTCGGCCACCACCACACATGAGCAACTAGCCCAGCCACAAGGAACCTCCGCCGTCTAGCTCCGCCACGCCTCCGGCGCCGTTTACTCGCCCCTCCGCCACGGGGGGTTGTGTCCGGCGAAACGCATCCACCCCCGCGAGGTGTTCGACGTTCTGCCCGGCCCATGGACCCCGACGACGAGGAACATCTGCTCATCCTGAGCTGCCTGGCCGGCTTGCAGGCCTAGGCCTCCCAGCCGCGGTGTGCTGGACCGAGGCTCGGTCGCCGCAAGAGCAAGCCGATGTAGCGGTACGAGGGGTACTGCATCCTCTACTCCGACTACTTCGCCGAGGATCCCACCAACGACGAGAAGGTGTTCCAGCGTCGTTTCAGGATAAACCGCAAGCTCTTCCTCAAGATCATGCATGCCGTCCGGGAGTTTGACACCTACTTCAAATTGAAGAAGGACTGCACAGGCACAGTAGGCTTTACCTCTATTCAGAAGTGCACGATGGCCATGAGGTTGCTTGCATACGGTGCTCCCGCAGATGCGCAAGATGACTACCTGTGCAAGAGCGAGCCCACAGCCCTTGAGTGCTTGAACAAGTTCTGTCGGGCAGTGGTTGCAGTTTTTGGCCCAACATACTTGCGATCACCCAATGCGCAAGACACTGCTCGTCTCCTTGCAGAGAATGAAGCAAGAGGCTTTCCCGGGATGCTTGGTAGTATCGACTGTATGCATTGGGCATGGAAGAACTGTCCATTTGATTGGCGGTGAATGTAAAAGGGAAAGGAAGGAGAGTGCTTGGTGGTTCTGGAGGCCGTGGCTTCGTACGATCTATGGATTTGGCATTCATCTTTTTTGGTATGCCTGGAAGTCACAACGACATCAATGTCGTGCAGTGCTCGAATGTCTTTGCCGAGCTTGTCGAAGGCCATGCTTGAACTATGAGATCAATGGACACCAGTATACAAAGGGGTATTATCTTGTAGATGACATCTACCCGAAGTGGGCAACATTTGTGAAGAACATATCCAACCTTGTGCAAGGAAGCGCAAAAGTTTGGTTTTCCAAGTGTCAAGAGGCTTGCAGGAAGGATGTTGAGCGGACATTTGGCGCGCTGCAATCTCGATTCGCTCTTGTCCGGTACCCAGCTATTTGGTCGAAGTCCAACATGTGGGAGGTGATGCAGTGTTGTGTGATCTTGCACAATATGATCATTGAGAGTGAGCGGGATGACCCGGTGCCTGACAGTGAGACAAGCACACCAAGCTCTACAGAATGACCTCGTGCAGCATTTGTGGGCGCGAAAGGGTAATGGCAATGTTGAGGACGATGATAATGCGTAGTGTAATTTGTTTTATCTGTTTAAATTGTTGAACTATTTATTTGTGTGGCAAAACTCTATTTTTTTTTACATGCCCAAATATGGCCGAATCGCCGGCTGGGGGCGGCCTGGGTTTGACGACTGGGAAACGCGGCCGGAAAAGCGGGATTTTGGCATCCTTGGGAGGCCGAACGGCTAGAGATGCCCTAATTGCTGCTCGTCGGCGGCACTTCGAGTATCGCCGTCTGAAGCAAAAGTTTAATGGACTGCTTCAAAAGGCGCCCAATAAAAAGATACGGAATAAAAATAAGGTTGAACAAACAATAAATTAAAATAAAATAGAAAAGGAACACAGAAAAATAGAAAAGGAAAACAAAAATAAATTCGAACAAAAATTTATGAAAAGAAAACAGAAAAAGGTATATAGGATTCCTGATTGGCCGGCCCACTACCAACCGTACTTCAGGCGGCGCGAGTAAAAGCTGCCGCTAACGGGCGGTAAATAGGAAATGTGTCCGATTCCGGGGGTCAGTTTTGCTGAACTAGGCAGCAATAAGTAGATCTTATTTCTAGCAGCAATAAGTAGGTAAGAAACCCATTTAACTTTAGCGCCTCAATGTTGGCTTCATGGCCGAACCAATCAATCGAGAAATAAGGACACCATTAATCTACATTTCGTTTGTCCGTGTGTTCTTCTTTGCTCGAGTCTGTGCCTCTAACCGTGAGAAGCGGAGACGGACGCAACTGGCGGCGGCGGGAGTTCCACTCCATGACTCCAATAATCTTTTAGTACGGTGGCGGGAGTTCCACTCCAGTAATGTTTTAGTACGGTGACTCGTCGGCACGACAACTGTGTAGGGCCAACACATGGAGGCCGGAAGGAAAAGTAGAACGGTGACGATGCCGAAGGTGACCGGCACACTAGGAGATTATAGTATGTGTCACTGTCCTTTCCTCAAGTTTTTTCGTTGACTGATCTACACAACAACGATTTGGTATTCATACGCTGAACTTCCGTGTTCTAATATTATAAGCCGTGTGCATCGACTAGATGCAGAGACTGGGATTACCCCGTTACCAAAAAAATGTCACCAGGTTAACGACCGGTGGCCGCCAAAGGTTTGCATGCTGTCCTATGTTAGTCATCAAATTATTACCCTGATGGTCGTTGGGTTACCACACCAGATTAACCGACAGTGGCTACAGGAACAGTTGCAAACTTTTTTAGACAAATATTGAGTTGGAAATTTAATTGCAGCTGTCAAAAGGGAGAAAAAATTGTCTTGGATATTAACGCATGTTCATTTCTGCATATATATTATGGTTCAGAACCAATGTACCATATGAACCACAGTAATATGGACGTGTTCCTCACAAGGTTATTGTCATAATTATAAATGATCAAATAATAATGAAAGTTTGGCCAAAATCCGCGTGGTGACCTGTATCAGCAGAAGCAAGAACATTTTTTTTAACCGTCATTTCGAGCACTTGAAGTTTCACTAAGAATAGGCTGGAGCTTCAAAATCCATACAATTCCTTCAGAGGGTCATACCACTTGCTCGCCACGAGCCAGTTCGGTCTGGCTCGGGATGAGCCTACGAAAAGCTCGGGCCCAAAGTGGTCGAGCCCGAGCCCGCTGGACTTTGCCGTCGAGCCGCAAAACGGAGTTTGGCCCGTGCTTCCCAAAAGCCCGGTCAACCTCGATGCAGCTCATGAGCCAGAGGGTGGAGGGTCACTGACAGGTGGGGTATGTCTTCCCTAACATCGGCGGAGACAGCAAAGCAATGGCATCCATGCCGGAGTTATGGCTGCAATGGAGCACGCATCGACGACGAAGCTGTGTCAGTGTGGGCGGCGGCGGTGGATGGGACTCGACGTCCCAAAATAGAGGCTTGGCTCAGTCTCCTTTTCCTGCAGGCCGAGCTGACCTCGGGCTGAATGTCCAGCTATAGTCATACCATAGCACATGATACACAATTATGGCCAACAGAAAAAGGTAACAAAATGACAGCCGGATGTATGTAAACCATCTATCTATTCTATTCTATCTATTATATACTAAAAGCAATATACGGTTGCCTAACAGAGCCACCATATTGATCCACATCATCTAAATTAATTCTGACAGTTAGATCAAAATTATATGGCTGGGATTTTATTAAACAGCGTAACATATTTGACACAATTTATGTTCATGTCACGTGGTCCAGATTTCCTGTACATTTGTGTCCACCTAACTATTGATGGGTCTGTTAAAATAGAGAACGTATCATCACCCTAAAAAAAATTCATACGCTACCACGGGACCATGGCTGATGTATGTAAGTTCCTTTTTTTCTCAAAGGATGGAACGGGTTCGTTGTTACTTCTGTAAACTTTAATTAATTAGTCAACAGATCCGTTTAAATTAAGAACGCATATATAAAAAAAAAACAGCATACATCAGCTAGCACGGGCCGGCCCATGGCTGGAACATGTTCTCTTTTTTTTTTCTGTTTTTAAAGCATGGAACGTGTTGTTGTTAGCTAATCTTTAATTCATTAGACAACAGGTTAATTACTTCCGTCGGACGTGTCTCAAATACAGTATAGTAAATAGGTATGAACGTTTGAAAAATCTGCCTTTTGCGGAACTAGCACACTTTGCTGATAGCTTCAAGAGAAAAAAAACAGTTTGGATAAAAAATTTATACGGCCCGGCTTGATTCAGCGTATTTGAGGTAAGACATATGTAAAACTTCCCTTCCGTATCGGTTCGCCATACAGTATACAGTATAAAATTTCCCTCGCATGTATACTGTATCGCGGTTGGAGAAGAAACATGACACTCTGAGGAATAAACATCGGCTAACTCTGTGCCAGCAGCCGCGGTAAGACAGAGGATGTAAGCGTTATCCGTAATGTTTGGGCGTAAAGCGTCTGTTGGTGGCTTTTCAAGTTTGCCGTCAAATCCCAGGGCTCAACTCTGTACAGGCGGTGGAAACTACCAAGCTGGAGTATGGTAGGTGTAGAGGGAATTTCCGGTGGAGCAGTGAAATACATTGAGATTTGAAAGAACACCAACGGCGAAAGCACTCTGCTGGACCGACACTGACACTGAGAGACGAAAGCTAGGGGAGCAAATGAGATTAGAGACCCTAGTAGTCCTAGCGGTAAATGATGGATACTGGGTGCTGTGCGACTCGACCCGTGCAGTGATGTAGCTAACGCGTTAAGTATCCCGTCTAGGGAATACATTCTCAAGAATGAAACTCAAGGAAATTGATGCGGCCCGCACAAGCGGTGGAGCATGTGGTTTAATTCGATGCAAAGCGAAGAACCTTGTCGGGACTTGACATGCCGCAAATCATCTTGAAAGAGAGGGGTGCCCTTGGGAACGTGGACACAGTTGCTGCATGGTTGCCGCCAGCTCGTGCCGTATGGTGTTGGGTAATGTCAGAAAATATGAAAATTCACAAACCTACAAAGGCCCACCGCGATTTTCGGCTATGTTCTGTGAGCACAACAAAACTGGACAATAAATATATCAGGATGAGATATTAAACCGATCTTCCAAGCGCGGCCTAAAATGTAAACTAACCGGTATGTACTTCTCATATTTTTTAATTATCCTACTTTCCGAATTTAATTTACTTAAAACATTAACATTTAATCAAAGGTAAAGCAATAAATATCAACATCTATAATACCAATTCATAAAATACGAGCATATATTTTCTAATAATTATTATTTTATATTCTAGATGTTGATATTTTCGTTTATATTTGGCAAACTCTTCATAAAATATTATATTGATAAAACCAAGGTAATTATGAATGGAGGGGGTCATTGTTTTTATGATTGTGTAAAAATAAATATAAATGAGATATTTATTTGACCTCCATCAGAACAACACACTCATAATATGTCGGCGGAATTTTGGAGTCTTGGAATTTTAAAAGTAATAAAGCTATTACATTGGTTGAACTATGTATACCAAGACCAACAAATATCACAAAAATCATGCGGATGTTTAGAGTTTGGACTCGCGGAATTTTAGATTAATAAAGTCACAATGTTAGTTGCACTGTCGATGGTAAAGTGCCACACACGAAATTAAATTACCTTCTTAATTATGCACACATGGCCGAGTCAAAGGATGAGAACGTCCCTCAAGTGAAGGAGTATTTCAACTTAATGATATAAACAACATCGGCCTTTCAAAATTTATGAAGAAGCAACATTTTTCAACTCACTGTCCACGGGAATGTATGTCACACTATCAAATATTTGACATAATAATACATGGAGGGCTAAGTCACTACAGATTACCACTTGATATATTTAATATTGTATATCCACACATTGCGTTAATACTATTTTGAATAAGAGGTCCTCTGAAAGCATGCACTTGAATTTGCAGAATTGTTTCGGTGGATATTGCTTGGTTCATATGGTAGAAATCTTAGAAATATTGTATATGTTCTTTATATACCAAAATCAGCATGACAACACATGTCATTCCAATTCCATAGTAAAATTTACGACCGGTGATTGGTCTAGAATACAAAATAGGATGATCACTTTCAACCAACTAAGGATGATGCCCTCGCATTTGCGAGGGACACTGTGCTAGAGAAGCAAAAAAAACATAAAATAGCCGTAAAGTATTAATTAGATTGTCCATTATTATTGTGATGTCTAAAGTATTAACATATAAGAGAAATCATTTATGATGTCTAAAGTTTCAACACATAAGAGTAATCGTTTAAAACTATAAATTCTTAGGTGCTGCCCTCGCATTTGCGAGGGCCACCCTGCTAGTTATATACTAAAAGCAATATACGAAACTCTAAAGGAGACACCACGTTAATCCACATCATCAGAATTATTTCAACCGTTAGATCTATAATTTATGGTTAGAATTTAACATGCGATTGCGTAACTCTAAGGTCAACCTTGCACGTAAATATCTTAAGTCCCTCATGCACGTACCTATTACCAGTGAGCAACCAAGGCTTTGAAACTCCATAGGTAAAGGCTGGATCCAATAGGACTCGAACCAGTATATTGTACGAGAGTCCACCTCTAGAACCGTCCCTATCCCTACCAATCGGCCAGCTCCTCTGAGTCTCCTCCTGCATACGCGCTCACCAGATGGAACAAGCCGGCGGCCGGACAACTTGCTAGATTGCACCAGCGGCCCGGTGTTACACGCTATAGCGCGTATTCCCTCGTGCACTCCTTTCCTCTGCCGTCCCAACCGTCACTAAAGACGGATATTGGCTAATGAGATTTGCTTATCGACAAATCGATGCTACCGCGCGGACACATGCTTATCGAGCGTGGTAATTGGCAAGCAGCTGGATGCATGGATTGCTTGGATTCACAAGGTCAGGGTCCATGCCTTTATGCACAAACATGAATGCAGATCTCGAACAGAAAAAACAAAAATCAGACAGCGTCGGTAATATGGAACCTAAAATTAGGTGTGTACTTCCTGATTGACTCCATGTATATTGTTACAAGATTTGTTTCTTCAAAATATAATTTCTTGGTTTATGTCCATTAGTGTTAATCTGTCGCACCTTATATATATTGACGCAAAATCACAGCACACCATTTTTCATCTCTGTATAATGCAAGGCTACCCGGTGTAAAATTTTGTTCTTTTACCACCGAGTGTAATTAAAATAAAATCCTAGAACCCATATGTGCACACTGAACTAAAGATATGTGTGGTACAATTATTATACAAGTGGATTTTTTTTTGAGTTGATCGATAGAAGGAAACACTTATGGATTATAGGAATTAAAACTATATATCGTTGTAATTCAACGTTGGCAATGTATCTTACTATACAAAAGTAGTACAATAAGACATAAGTAGGTTCTGGATATTTAAGTTTTCTCGACAGGTTTGAGTAAATATATGAATCATAATATGAAATTTTAACCAGGTTGGCCCTAATTATAAATCTCTTAGCCATTGCGTTTGTGGGACCAAATTATTATTTCGATCACAACACTGGATTTCCCAAACATACATCAGATGTAAATATCACACACTCTGAACTTTAGATTCACTTGACTAGCATCCCAACATTTTGTTGTATGTACTTATGTAGTAGCACATACAAATTAACCATATATACATCCATTCATATGAATTTGTGGGAATGGCATAAGTGTAAATTTTCGCAAAATTGAACAATTAAATAAGTACTAACAATAAGTTATTTTAGGGGGTTTTATAACTTACTATTACTACTTGCACAATAAAAATATATATAGGATCATGAATTTATATCTGTATAACTAATTCTACAGACTAAAAAGAATGCCCCCAAAAATATATAGTCACTCATCACTAGTGGAAACAGGGGCTTTAGTCCCGGTTCGTAGGCCCCCTTTTGTCCCGGTTGTGCAACCGGGACGGGGCATCCGGGACAAATACCCTCCCCATTGGTCCCGGTTGTGGCAGGACCCGGGACAAATGGGGCTGACCACGTGGCCCGAGCGCTGGAACCTGGCCAGGGCTATTAGTCCCGGTTCTGAATACGACCCGGGATGCATGCCCCTTCTGCCGCGGCAGGGCTTTTGCCCTTTTCTCTGCCGCGGCAGGGCTTTACAATTTCCGTTTTTTTGGTCCCCGAGACCTCCTGGCGGCCCCTCCCCGGACCTCGAGAAGAGAGGAGCCTCGGTGTACCCTCCACCGAGCCCCTGGATCGCACGAGTGAATAAGTATATAAAGCAGAATAAGAAACACTTATATTACAGAAGCAAAGTATATCGATCATATTACATGACCGATGGAGTGTATTACAAAATCAAACTTAGTTCCAACCGGAGGCATGGTACTCTCCATGTACGTTTATGACCTCTGCATCTAAGAAGCCCGCAATTTCCTCCTGAATTGCTCGTATGCGGTCCCTAGGTAGAAGACCGTCCCGAAGCCGTTCGATCTAATATAAAGAAGAGTGGTCATTAAAATATATGAAGCTAAGTAACTAAAATAGATAGTAATAAGAAGAATTGACGATTAACGTACATGAAGTTGTTTTAAATTTCTGCCCTTGGGAGATGTGGTCTGACGAATGAACTCGCAAACGTAGTATCCACACAAGTTATTCCCGTCTCCTTGTTGCAAGCACTATACGAGAAGATTGTTTCAATCAAAATAATAATCAACCAGGCATGATAATGGAGATGGGCACGGATCTAGATAGTACTTACTTGCACAACATCAAATGTAAGTTGTTTTTCCCATTCACCGGGAGACTTCCTTATGAACCTCTTCCAAACCATACCCGAGAAAGAAAAAGAATAAAAAGAGTTAGTAATTACTTGATATCCGAAAATGAAACAAAGTAGTCGATATATTGCAATATATAAATACTGAAATTAATAAATATTGAAATTACCGCTGGATCATTTCCTGCATGTCAGCCCACATTGAGAGGGGTTTACGTTTTGAGTCCATTACAATTACTTTTCCTTTGTCAATTTGGAAGATTAGCAGAATATAGTGGAAGCTGCGCACGCAGAACTCATCAATTATACAATGAACATCGAGTAAGGAAAACAGAATGTTTACAACAGAGTAACACACTTACTTGAAGTTGTAAGGAAATAGTATTTCCCGTCGGTGTTGGTTAAATATTATTTCCCTCAGAATATTATTTTCTGTATCCTTGGGAGATTGCCGAAGAGTCTTTTCATAAATAATATTTGGATCAATGAACCCAATATCATAGATTCTATCTCTTTTGCATTCGAGAATCTTCATTCTGCAATTATAATATATGAGTGTACTATATATATATATATATATATATATATATATATATATGTATATATATATATATATGAATATATATGCAATTGAATGAGGTGAGCTAGAGAAATAAGTGCTTACAGACAATAGGCACTAAGGATAGATCTGTCGAGGGCCTGCTGCTGGTATAACTGAAACAATTCCTCAAATTGAATCATAACAATTCCATTTCCAGTTCCATAGTGCTCGTCCTTAAAGCTGAGACATAGCCAGTCCTCAGATTCATTAGCGGCTTGCATATACCAATTATGCACTCTTCGCATTTTCGTTGGTAGATTCTTTATCTCCTCGGGTTTGACAAGAGGCTGCCCGGACTCGTATTTGTACGCACATTCAGCTGCGGGGAAGTAGTTCACTGTTTGCATATACTCAGCAATGGACAAACCCGCATCAGCTGCCTTGTCTGCGTACAGTGTTATAAACTCCGCATCAATATCCTCATCAGCAATATTAGTGCTCGGCCCCACCTGGGTATTGGAAATCACTTTGAGCGGGGACGTGGATTGTTTTTTCTGCTCTCCGAGTTGAGCAACTGATTTCCCCTTTTTCCCGCTTGCGCTACTACTCTTCGTTGACCGCACCATTTCCTGGTGTGACTTCAGAATAGAGCGGTCATAGTCAGATGACAGACTCGGCTCGGGTTGATGAAGAGTCTTCACCATTTTCCAAACTCGTTCTATCTCTTCTTCGGTCTCAGGGAAATCTGGCTTTTGCTTCTCCTTCCGCTTTGATTTCCACGCATCGTATTCGTCCTTTGCGATTTTCTGGGTTTCCTCGGGAGTATAGTCGTAAGGTAACTTGGGTACCTCTTTTGGTACCTTCGGGAGGGGTGACCGTTGACGTTTCGGTGATTTTTTACGTTTCGGCAGAAACTTAGTGGGCGGAGAGGGCTGACGCGGCGGCGTAGGCGACCGCGCTGGAGACGTGCACGGCGTAGGCGACCGCGCCGGAGACGGCATGCGTTGCGAAGACGACCGCGCTGGAGAAATGCGAGAATTCGATGGCTTTGCCGTCTGATTTGTGAGCACAATGCATTCCTTTAGCCATAGAACGGTCGAGTTCTTGGCTTCTCCGAGTTCAGTCAACTCTTCGTCTTCACCTTCAGGAAAATCAAGCTTTACCCGCTCGAATCCGTTGGCAACTTCATCGACCCCAACAACAGCGTAGCCCCGTGGAACCGGGAGACAATGGTGAGTTGGTTCGTTGCCAATCGGTAAGACATATCCGGCCGCCGCCTTGATGGTTATATTGACGACCTTCACGTGGAGCTCACAGGATGTCATTTCCGTGATCTCGTCCACCGGGTAAATCATCGGCGGTGCATCATCATCCGGTAGCTGCGTGGACGCAACGCTGATTTTGCGATGAGAATGTGCGGCGTCGGGAGCCTCAGCTTCAACTTCTAGCATGTGTACTGATGCGCCGGTAGACACTATCTGCTGGCTAAGTGTGTTAATTTGGTCTTGCTGCTTCTTTGCTACATCCTGTGTCAGCTTTACCATTTCTTCAAGTTGACGCCTCCAGTTTGCCTGATTCTCTGCTTCAGCTGCCTCCTTGTCCTTTTTACGTTGACGGCTTCTATCTGGGTATAACTTTTTGGTGGAGTCGAACGCAACACTCCACGGAGGAGTGCCTTTTGTGCCTCGTGTACGCCCTCCGTGTTCCTTATTCCCTAGGGCTCGTGTGAGCTCGTCGTTCTCTCTATCTGGCACGAACTTCCCATCTTTAACGTCCTTTATTGCGTCTCTCAGCTTCTCTATGGGTAGAGGATGACTCTTTTTATGCCTTAGGTTATATATTGCTTTTCCTTCGGCGTCCAACCTGCCCCCATGCCCGTAGAACCATGACCTTGTCCGCTCGACCCACAAGAACGGCTCGAGAGTGATCCCCTGCTGAATCAGGTTGTTCTCCCATGTCTCCCACTTGGGACTAGAACCCTTGTAGCCACCTTGCCCCATAACATGGTGATATACCTTTTTGCCGGCGTTTTTCTCATTTGTTTTCGTCCTTTCCAGTTCATTCTCTGCCAGCTTGTACTTCACGAAGTCTGGCCATACGGGTTTTATTTTCTCATACCCTTGAGTGAAATCAGGAGTCTTGTTCTTCTTAACATAATCAAGGTTCAATCTTTTCTTCCAGTTTTTGAATTGCTCGGCCATCTTTTTCAGGGTCCACGCTTTGACCTTTTCCCGTATCTCATGTTTCATTTTAGTAACATCGGCCTCAGTCACATCCGCTTCATTCTCGTCCACCTCCGGCACGGGTAAGTTGAAATTAGCCAAAATCTTTGAGAAAAGATGATCTTTGGCTATTTTGCCGACATATGAAATTCCTTGTTTCCGCGGATCTTTTGGCTCATTCCACTCATTAACAGTGATCGGGATGTGATCTCTAACTAGCACTCCGCATTGCTTCACAAATTTTTGGGCAACATCAGCGGGAAGCTCGGGTGCGCCGTCTGCTGTGATCGTGTCGATCCTGTATCTTTCTGTATCTTTCAACTTCTTTGTTGCGCCTCGTTTAGTCTTTTTTCCGGTTGATATATTTGAACCGGATGGCTAAAAATATAAAGACTGTTAATACATGTATATAGACAACGGATGCTTCATTAATTAACATATATATATATGCACCTCGGAGCCGGTGTTTGTAATTTGTATGGTTCCACCGGAGCCGTTGGCTGCTCCCATATCGGAGCCGTCGGCTTCTCCCTCATCGGAGTCGTCTCCCTGGGTGAGCACCGGATCTCCCTCACCGGAGTCGTTCATCCACTGGCTCACATCGGGCTCTACGTCGGGCCCGCGGATTAAACCCTCGATCATATTTTCGGCATCTTCGTCTCTTGGCTCCATACTATACAAAAAGAGTAAGTATATATTTCAGATCCAATTCATTAAAATTGCTTATGCATAATAATATTTAAACATACGATAACATTTCTAGCATTCTTAAATTTCTAAGAGCATGTCTAACGGACCCCTTATGTTTTCGCCCCCTAAGAGCATGTCTAACAGACCCCTTATGTTTTCGCCCCCTAAAACGCGTGTAGAGGGCCCTGTATACGCATTTCGCCGGCCAAAAACTCGTGCGAGCTCGCACGAGCTTTTGGCCCCTCACAAAACAGGGTTTTGGACATTTTCATGCATAGCCTGGTGAGTTACTATAAAATCTTCTTTTTTGGGGTTTCCTCAAGTTTGTCCGAGTATTTTCACTGCCTCATTCTCTTTTGTTTTTCACCTGTTCCTGCGTGCTACAGGTCATACCAGAGTGGTTTCTGAACTATTTTCGAGGAAAGATACCAGGAACTGTCAAATTACAAGCCCCTAATGGTATTGCATTTGATGTTGGAGTTATGGAGAACATGAACAGAACAATCCTCAAGTATGGGTGGGCGGAACCCATACTTGAGGATTGTTCTGTTCATGTTCTCCATAACTCTCCAACATCAAATGCAATACCATTAGGGGCTTGTAATTTGACAGTTCCTGGTATCTTTCCTCCAAAATAGTTCAGAAACCACTCTGGTATGACCTGTATAGCAGGCAGGAACAGGTGAAAAACAAAAGAGAATGAGGCAGTGAAAATACTCGGACAAACTTGAGGAAACCCCAAAAAAGAAGATTTTAGTAACTCACCAGGCTATGCATGAAATTTCCATTAATCTGTCTTATGAACCTAAGCTTGCTTTGGCAGCATTCGCAAGGATTCGCAAGGATTGCACATGTAGGGGTCGACGGGCCGTCCCCTACCCAAACTTGTAAAAAAATCGTTCGGGGTGGTCCATTTACGGGGTCTGCTAGATGGCCGGGTATAGCCCAAACCCGTATATCAGCGGTTATTATACGGGTTTTGGGCCATATATATAGGGGGTCTGTTAGACATGCTCTAACATTCTAAATTTTTTTATATCAATTCTAAACAAATTTAAAATAAATAAGTCTAATCTAAAATTTCTAACATTCATAAACTAAAATTTCTAACATTTGTAAACTAATAATTCTAACAATAATAAAAAACAGTAATTAAGTAAAAAAAGGAAGAAAAACAAAAAAGGCCCCAGATTAGGGCGAGATGGAGGCAGGCCTTTTACCTCCTCTTGGGGCAGCGGCGCGGGGCAGCGGCGGCGCGGGGCGGTGGAGGATGGCGCGGGGCAGCGACGGGATCGAGGGGCGGCACGGGGCCTAGAGCAGCGGCGCGGGCCGGCGGCGCGGGGCAGTGGCGGCGCGGGGCGGTGGAGGATGGCGCGGGGCAGCGACGGGATCGAGGGGCGGCGCGGGGCAGCGACGGGACCGAGGGGCGGCGCGGGGCAGCGGCGCGGGGCAGCGACGGGACCTAGAGGGCGGCGCGCGGCCGAGGCGAACGGGAGAGGGCGCGTAGGGGGGGTGGGTGCGCTCGACGGAGTCGGGAGCGGCGCCACAGAGGAGGATGCCGACGGGGCGAGGGGGGCGGCGCGGATGCCGACGGGGTGAGGGGCGGCGCGGGGGGACGGAAAAAATGGGCAGCCTGGCGGCGTCGATTTCGTCCCTGCGCGCGGTCTGGAACTGAGGGGAGCGGTGACGTGTTTATATCCTATGACCCTTTCGTCCCGGTTGGTGGCAACAACCGGGACGAAAGGCCCTTCCGTCCCGGTTGGTGGCAACAACCGGGACGAAAGGCCCGGCTGGTCGCCCGCGCCAGAACCAGTGGGCCGGCGCGCCAATTGTTTTAGCGCCAAATTTTGAATATCTTAAATATGTAAGTGAATAACTTCTACATACTTTCAAATTACGAAAAAATTACAACATTAAAATTGTTTGAAATTGCGTAAATAATTCAAATCCGTTTTCTGTTTACCTAAATAATTATTCTAACTGTTCAAACTATTAACTATTTCACTATTTACACTTAATTTAAATATAAATATCTTATATTATTTTAAAATTAGTAATAATTACATTAAACAGAAAACAGACGCGCTAGCGCGCCGCAGTGTCGCCGGAATACAAATTCTTTTATTAAAAAGAGAAAACAAACGAATATCGAGGGGGATGCGGTAAACATTCTGTTCTGCCGTGCTCGGACGCCGCGGAAGCCGGTGGGTGATGTTCCCGTGCACATTACTACCCGAGCTCAAAGTGAACACTGACCCAAGCATGCATTATGTATCCTTAATGACGCCATATTTATCATAGTGCTAATACCATATACTGTATCTGCACATATATTTAAAATTTACCATGTACTGTCGTGTGTATTGTCGAATGAATACGGAACACTTATTTTAGCCCTGCACTCAGTTTTGCACATTCATTGAACATGTGGTAGCTCCTCACTGAGCCAAGCATACAATGAAGCCAGCGGATGAAGCTCAGATTTGGGAAAACATACTGGCTGATCCTCTTGATTGGCCTCCATCTACTATTCCTCTTCCTAGCCAGGTAATAATAAGAAATATAAAACTATTACCATTTTTCTTCCTTGATCAACTATCTCCCTTATGCTGGTAGCCACCATGCATTTACAAACCGGTGTATTAGGATCTGTAATGCACGAAACTCCTATAAACCATCCAACCATCTGCACAATCGTCATCAGAAACATAATATCAACCGATACTTCATTTGTATTCTACAGGTCGAAAATTACCACTTCATGGAAGAGCCCAAGCCATGGCGATACTTACAGAATGTGCCTTCGGCAGGGAGGTCAATATAGGAAAGATGACAAGCACTGGACATAGGACGAAGTGATTAAGCTAGCCAAGGGTGTTGAGAAATATGGCGCTGGGCAATGGAAAAAGATCGAGCTTCATTACTTCTCACTACCTGACGGAGAACCAGTCCGATCAAACAAAAATCTGAATGTATATATAGAAGTCTACTCAAAAAAAAAAGTGGTTATTGGCAAATATGGAAGTTGTTTTATCTAGCAGATGAATAATAATTTTTTTTTTCATCTTGCGGGACGCCGCGGAAACCGGTGGTGATGTTCCCGTGCACATTACTACCCGAGCTCAAAGTGAACACTGACCCAAGCATGCATGGATGAATGTGTTAAAGGGGGAAGAATGTGTTAAACACTGACCCAAATGCACCGCAGGACGTATGATGTCGAATCCGGATGTTTTGTATTTGCTCGATGAACTGAATATATGATGTATCAAACCTTAAAGGGGGTGTAGAACAAAACAAACGGTATCGCCATCATACAGCCCAACCGTGGCTACTGGGTGCATATATGCATACCAAATGCACGGTTGGACGTATGATGGCGAATCCGGATGTTTTGTATTTGAGAGATGAACTGACCGGTGTATGAAGCTGGGCTATATATAGGGTCCTCTGGCTCAAAAAGTGTTGAGCTAGGGTTTTGATCCAACGGTTAAGAAACACCTCATCCAACGGCTCACAGCAGCTCGAAAGAAACACACCGTAGCCCTGATCGAACGGCTCACAACAGCTCGAAAAAAACACACCCGGATCCAACGACTCACGAGCGCTTGAAAGAAACACACGATCCGTGTGATTCTATCTGATTGGTCCAAACGAACCCTAATTCCCATTTAGTCCCGGTTGGTTTCCCCAACCGGGACTAAAGGGATGATCCGTTTCCCAATGAAACCCTAACCCATTTAGTCCCGGTTGGTGTCCCCAACCGGGACTAAAGGGATGTTTTCTTCTCGCTATATATATGTATGCATTGCCACACCATTGGCATAAACACATACAAACTCACCACTCTCTCATGGCTTCTACCGTACCCACTCTAACATTCATCCAGGCGGAGGCACTTTCCGCCTCGAACTACCCCTGCCCGTGCGGCTACAACGTTCCCGCCGGTTGGATGCTGAGCGCCGGAGGAGTGCCGGTCCCTCCTCTTCCTCAAGGTGTGGCGCGTCGGGCGGCCATCACGAACCACTACTACCACGAGCTCACGCCGGAGCAGCGGAGGAATCCCAGTTGGCATCCCGATAACCAGCATACTTGGGATGCCTTCTTCATCAATCGGCGTGAGAGGGCGCTCGCCAGGTATGAGGAGGACGGTCTGCCTCCTGGGAACTATCACGAGGCCGGTCGTCGGCTATGGTGGTCCGGCCGGACTCTACAGAGCGTCATGGACTACATCAGGGCCGGCGATATCCCTCGCCTGCGCTACCCTCAGGCCCAGCCCTAGAGTCGTGATCCTCCGAGGGAGTGCAGAGCACCGTTAGACGATAGTGACGACGACGGCGGCGGCGACTACGACGACTACGAGTACATGTACTATAGGCCTAGGCAGAGTATGACTAGTAGATCGATGCACTTTTGCCATTATGTACTGCCTTGTTTATTTAGATCTATGCTCTCCGTTTAGATTTAGATCCAATCTTGCCATTATGTGTACCGTGCATTGTTTATCTATCGAAATACATGTCCCCCTCTTTTTAACGTCTATCGAAATGCCATTAGATCTGAATCCAACAAATCAGGAAAAATCACACGGAAAACAGAAAACAGACGAGCTAGAGGGCCACTGTTTGCCGGAATACAACAAATTATTTTATTAAACAGCCAACAGAAAACAGACGCGCTAGCGCGCTACTCTTCGTCGGTGACCTCCTCGTCGTCGGAGGAGGTGCATGATGGTATTTCCGAGATAGGCCCCCACCTCGGATCGTCGGAGGCCCAGACTTCGCCGGCGTGGTCGGCCCGACGGAGCGCTTGCAGTGCCTTCGTCCTCGCCTCCCGAGCGGCATCTAACTCGAGGTGGCGTTCGAGGCGCCGCTCCGCCCGCTCAGCCGCGCGGGTCTGCCATAGCTCCTCGTCGGCGCTCTCCTCACCCGGATTGTTCCGGTAATACTCGCGGACCACGCGGTCGTCCCTGGCGTCGACTAGGCCCTGAAACGCGCGGTGCCTGAGGTGGCGGTGGTCGGCGGCAGTGACGATCTACGGCGTCGACGCCCTGGCCTCCGCTTCCCAGAGGGTGTGGCAGTCGCTAAAATTCATCAACGACCGCGGGCGGCCGAGGCGCCAGGCCGCCGCGTCCCAAGCGCGGGCGGCCTCTGAGGCCGTCGCAAAGGAGCCGAGGGGGATGCGGTCGTCCCCGAAGCGGATAGTCGCGGTGAACATTCCGTTCTGCCGCGATCGAACTCCGCGGAAACCGGTAGTGTTGTTCCTCCTCGGAGGCATGGTGGTGGCACGACGGTGCGTGGAGTGGAGGTGCGGCAGTTTATAACGCGCATTCATGGCCACGCGTTACAACTCCCGCGCCACGCGGAAGGACTCCCGCGCCACGCGGACAGACAATACCACCCATGCGCCACGCGGACAGACAATACCACCCATGCTTAAAAAAAAAGGCCGGGGGCTGTGGCCGCATTTGTAGGGGAAGGGACATTGGTCCCGGTTAGGGGAATGATCCGGGACCAATGCCCATGCGCGCGCCACGTGGCATGTGGCTAGGGATTCGTCCCGGGTCGTGCCACGAACCGGGACCATTGGCTCCCCACGAACCGGGACAGATGCCCCCAGGTGGTTTCTGCTGCCTCGGGCACACGAACCGGGACCAATGCATGGCACTTGTCCCGGTTTTTGGTGCAACCGGGACAGATGCCCCCTGCCCCCCTGGACGAAAGGGGTTGTTTCCACTAGTGCATATAATTTTGGAATCAAGTAAGTATAATTTTTCCACAAGATATATTGGGAATGTTTTTTATATATTGGTGGTTCCGGAATCATTGGTTGTTTTGCATTACAGAAATTAATTGGAAGTATTAAATAGTTACATAGATATTAAACATGATGCCCTCGCATTTGCGAGGGCCATCTTGCTAGTTCCAATAAAAATCAACCATAGATGGTTTGTCTTATTACTTCATCAGACTGCATGTCATCTCGGCAATGGTTTGAATTGGCTATTCAGCTTTTTAGAAATGAAACCCATCAATTAAATTATACTTTTGTAATGAGCTAATGACAGCTAGTTACAGTGCTATATTGGCCGCTACGACTTCAGTCTTAGCTCTTGAGATAGTTCCGCTATACATGTGTGAACTGGAGTCTCATGGAACATGGAACACTTAAATACTCAACAAACCCTTCCAGAAAGAGGATATTCCTCTCGGTCTAGGCTGGCGGGTATAGGAGCGTTAACGTTGGGTTCTGACAACCAAATTCTTTTATTCCTAGTTGAAATAGTCTTTTAAGGTTACATTAATTAGTGGATGAATACGCTACAAGTAACATGCTTACTCCAATGAAACTTTGCTCTAGCTTTGCCCCTGTATGTCAACCTATCTGAACCATCAGTCGCTGCCGTTGCACGCCAAAAAAGCACGTACAACTAGCTACACCATAGCAAGCAGAGTGTCGGAGCGATGGGTCCACTGGTAGAAAAATGGCCTTCGGTATGCCAGCATCAGTCCCCAAGCGTCGCGCCCCGTGACTAATGAGTCTTTATTCCCGGGTCGCCAGGAGACCCGCGACAGAAGGTCAGACGTCGCGGTTTGGGAAACGCGTTGCCGCGCGTGGAGGGAATTAATTCCGGTTGACCTCGCCGCCCGGGACTATTGGTCCTTTATTCCCCGTTCCCGTGGCCAACCGGGACCATTGGCTCTTTATTCCCCGTGCCCGTGGCCAACCGGGACTAAACATCGGCTTCTCGCCTTCCCGCGGCGGTTTTTATTTCGCGAAGAGGCAGAGGGCGCCATTTCCACTGCTCGCTCTCTTCTTCCTCTGTTCTTCCTCGTTCTTCCTCTGTTCTTCCTCTCTCGCCATTTCAAGCACACGCACGCAAAATGGCTGAATGGACGGAATACGATGGGAAGACACCATGCGGCAAGGATTTGGACGTGCTTTTCAGCAACAGTTGCGCGCGGCTGCCTGAAGCTCTAGGTCGTTTGGCCGATCTGTATTGGGCAGCTCCCGAAGAACACCGGTTCTTTGGGCTCGATCTGGAGTACACGGCGAATCAGCAGGATGTTGCCGTCATCCAGATTTCGTTCAAGGAGACGGTGTTGGTCTTCCAATGGTCAAGGTACGTAGAAGCTAGCACACGTCCACGTACAAATCTTGCATGCATGCATTTCGGGTTTTTTGGTTGCATGTGAAGATCATATGTGCTGCAACTAATCTAACACATAGCCTATTTTTGTTGTTACAGTAGCTCAAGGCATTGCCCGGACCTCGTTGATTTTCTTGTCTACAATGGGTTTGACTTTTGCAGCGTTGACATCACGCAAGACCGCGTGAAGTTGGCGCGCATCGGTGTTGTGATACCTGAAGATCACTATATTGATCTTGAGAATCTTATCCAGTTCACCGGGCCAAAGACCGGGATGGCTGTCATGGCAAGCTACTTAATCGACCCCTGCTATCACCGGATGAAGACTGATTTCCCCCGGCAGAATCACAACTATTGGGAGGAGACCCCATTGCGCATGACGAACCTCAAGTATGCGGCCATAGATGCATATGTTGCGTACGAGTTGTTCCGCATCTACTCGGCGGGGCCATAGATGATGTATGCGTTCGATATTGCGCATGTAATGGTTATCTATAATTAGTAGTATATATATGTAATGGATAACTTTTGTGATCGACTCTATATATATATGTTAATTATGAAATGTGATCGACTCTATGTTTGTGTTATGTGTGATCGACTCTATGCATGTAATTAATATTGTTTGTATTATTGTTCTTTATTTTTTATATATTTTTTCATTTTAAGATTTTAAAATGAATTAGTATTATTTTTCTTCATTTTTTGATATATTATTTGTATTTTTAAGATTTTAAAATGAATTTGTATTATTGTTCTTAATTTTTGATATACTATTTGTATTTTAAGATTTTAAAATTAATTAGTATTATTGTTCTTCATTTTTGATATATTATTTGTAATTTTAAGATTTTAAAATGAATTAGTTCTATTTTTCTCAATTTTTGGATATATTATTTGTATTTTTAGAAATAATACAAATTAAAAGTTAATGTTTATTTATTTATTCAAAATTATTAATTACATCATTACTTTTGTTTATTAAAAGATTTATTTGCAATTCAAACAATTAAGAAATGTGGCTTCGACTAACATGTTAATAAGATTGATATGATACTACTATCACATACATGCGTGAGAAACACTTGGATTCGGGACGGGATGGAACTCGGAAGTTAAGCGTGCTAGTGCTAGAGTAGTGGGAGGATGGGTGACCGAGCGGGAAGTATGACCATGAGTAAGTAATTTGACTAGGGATAATCTTAGTTAGACACTAAGCAAAGCAAATAATACAAATTGTGAAAAAAAGAAGGGAGTGAAAAAAAAGGGAGAGGGAGTGAAAAAAAAGGGAGTGAAAAAAGGTGAGAAAAATAATTAGAAACCAAATGAATTAAAAAAATTACGAAATTCCTCTAGTCCCGGTTCATGTGGCCAACCGGGACTAAATGTCCTCCGACCCCAGGCTCCGCCACCCGCCCACGTGGACGGGCCTTTAGTTCCGGTCCGTAAGTAGCGGGACTATAGGGGGGGGCCTTTAGTCGCGCGTAGCTAGTCCCGGTTGCCTGGACGGGATTAATGGGCCTGGCGAACCGGGACTGTAGGCCTTTTTTCTACCGGTGGTGGACGGCAGCAGGCCAGTGTGACACCCACAAAAAGAAGTTGTCGCAACCTCTCCTCCATCTCGCTCGTCTTTGACAGGCTACGCCTAGCCTCGCCTGCCGGCTCAACCCTGGCACGGTTGCCAACGTTGATGTCATCCGGCTTCCCGCCCGTAGAAGCTATGCCTGGCAGCTTGCTTCTGGCTATCAGTGCTGAGCTGCAAGTCTTTCTTTTGTCTCCTGGACATCACCTATGCGATGACCTTGACGTCCCCATGTTCTTGGGCGAGTATCCCTTTGAGAGTGCCCATCCGCACGACCCGATCCATCTCCGTGTCGAATACGTTGTCTTTGTCTAACAACATGTCCGTCCCGACCACAACAACGTCTTCATCTCATCTCCGCAACGTTCGTTTTGGCAACGCTCTCCACGTTCCCGGGGGCACCAGGCTAGAACGGGTAAATGAATTAGTTTTGCTGCACCTGCCAACGGTGCACGATCTTGTCTCCTTGGACTCAGAGCATGGCGAAGTCGTTGTCGATCGCCGATATGCGCCGCATGAGCGCCGTCCGGATAGCAAGAAAGGACCACTGCCGTTGACACCCTACGCAAAGACGAGTCCGTCTCGTCATGCCACGCTCGAACGCAAGGATGTGCATGAATACGCTCGTCACGAGCCTGGGCGAGAATGCGGCGGCGCCCGTGCTGTCTACGACATCGAAGAAGTCCGTGTCGTCGTTGTGGTCCGCTCAGTAGCAGGAGGCCCACTCCATACTCATAACTTTCGTCGTCATCCTAGGAGGTTGACCAGAGAGGCACTTCGTGGAGTTGTAAGGGTTTCTTGGCATCGGCATCGATTCCTCGAAAATCAAGGGTGGCAGCGGCAGCACGGATGTAACGAAGCTAGAGACACGGTCTTCCTCGCTCCTTGCTGGTGCGGTTAATACACGGTAGCCGAGTGTCCGAGTCTGAATGCGAAGCAGAGAGCGTCAAGGTTTGGGTTTGGGCGCCGTGGTGCCCTAGGGATAGAGGTAAACCTCCTATTGTCTCTGTTTATTTCCTTCGATACTTGATTACACGAGACTGCCCACCTTTACAACGGAGCTGGCAACTAGAAATGAAAGATCCTAATAGAATCCTAACTTACCAAAATAACAAGATTTGAAAACCAAGAAAACACTAAACGGAAGACTTATCACTTGGGGATGGTTCGGGTGGGCCCTAGACTTTGTGGTGGCATGACATCACTCACCCCTTCGACAACCAGCTTGTCCTCGAGCTTCAAAGAGGTATAGGCGTTCCATGAAGCTTAGGAATTGGTGCTTGTGTCCAGCGGATCACGTGCCTCCTCTTCGGAAACATCCACTTAACAAGCATAAAGTCGCTTGCAGCGATGAACCGGATTGTACTTGTCGTCACAGTTGTAGAAAAGGCCCTTGTCACGCCGCTCGTCCACCTCGGTTGGCGATAGCCGCAGGAGTGGTCGCTTGTTTGGCAAAGCCGATGTAGCCTTGGGAGGAGCCACATGTTCTGGAGTAGGCGTCTTGACACCTCCACCGGTGTTTCCCTTGGACACGAGAGTGCTATCACCGTCTTATGGTGTCTCACGCTCCTCGTACGCACATGCATGATCCATGGCATCCTCTAGCGTCATCGGGTACATGAGCTTGATCGACGTCTATGCGAATTTACGTGTAGAGACCAGCCACAAACAACTCTACATGGTATGCCTCTGTGAGTCCTTCATACCTGCAGAAGAGGGTTAAGAAGTTCGCCTCGTAATCATCGACAAAGCTGATTTGCTGGAGGTTCTTGATTGCTGCCAGCTCGGTATTCCGGATTTTAGGAATTTCTCAACACGAGTGAGCCATGGCCGCGCATCTTCTGATCCATAGAAGATTGGGAATTCGAGCTTGTGGAATTAGGGTTTCCCTCGCCTGTGCCCTCTACACTAGAGGGGGAACTGCGGTGGAGGTGGGGGATCTGATTTGACGCAGCGGGATCCTCCTGGCTGAGACTGGAGCTGCGATTGTCCATGTGTGCGATGGCAACTTGGTTGGTAGTGGCCTGATCCTTGATATCTGCAACGGCGGCCTGGTTGGTTGCTGCCTGCTCCTTGAGGTCTGCAATGTCCTCCTCCACCTTATGGAGGAAAGTACTCTTCACCTCATCCACGATCTCCTTTTGAGCTGCAGTGAGCTTCTCGTCCAGAAGCTTAGAGAGATGTCAACAAGAGAAGACATGCTTGTTGATGGTGTGGATGATCCGAGGATAGATGAATCTGATACCAAGTTGTCACGAGCTAGATTGCGGAGGGGATATTCGTGAGAGGTGGGAGGTCTGGGACGAGGGGGTTTGGGTTTGGGCACCGTGGTTCCCTAGGGACATAATGAACTTGTAGGTAAACCTCCCCTTTTCTCTGTTTATTTCCTTCGATACTTGATTACACGAGACTGACCAGCCTTATAACACAGCTGGCAACTAGAAAGGAAAGATCCTAATAGAATCCTAACTTACCGATATAACAAGACTTGAAAACCATCAAAACACTAAATGGAAGACTTATCCCTTGGGGGTCGTTTAGCGGGGCCCTGAACTTTGTGGTGGCGTGACAAAATAAAAAATGCTTTCAAAGAAGCTTGAGACGTGGAATCAACTATTACTATTGTCAAAGCTAAGAGTAAACGATACCCTATCCAGAGTTCAGTTGCATGTTATATATGGTGGGAAAACCCCTCACCACGGCATGTACATGAGATAGAATACGATACATGTTGGTGTACTACACCATACATGTGCGGTACTGGATATCAACATCTAACACTCCCCCTTAATCTAAAATTTGGAAAACATTTAGATTACGCCTAAACTCATACAACTGTCGTACATGGAGAGATTCAGTAAAACCATCGGCAACTTGATCTTTGCTTGAGACAAACTGAATGATCAGACGCTTCGGAGCCCACTCGTTCACGAACAAAGTGAAAATCAATCTCAATTTGTTTGGTGCGGGCATGAAATACTGGATTAGCATGTTGATAAGTGGCACCCAAGTTGTCACACTATAGACATCGTGTCTCTTTGACAACAACACCAAGTTTTCCAAGAAGGTCTTCAACCCATATAAGTTCAGCAGTGGTATTGTAAGAGCTTTATATTCAGCTTCTGTGCTAGAACGTGACACTGTTGCTTGTTTACGAGCACTCCAAGAGACCAGATTCGGTCCCAAAAAAATTGCTGAAGGCCTTTATGATTGTAACTGGACATGACGTCTCTCTACCTAGTTTTTTACTTTGCTGAAGGCAATGTCTTGAGATCGGCATCTCGGCGGTGAAAACCCATATGTGCCATCAATGGTGGTGGTTTGTTCATGTTGTTGCGCGACGGTGGGAGTTTTTTTTTCTTTATTATGTTGGGTGTACAAGCCAACCTGTGCCGCAGAGGATGTCTGATCCGACAAAATGCTACCAGCTGCCATACCCTGATCCCCACTTCCCCAGGACGCATGAGCCCTGAGAGCACAGACCGGCCGGCTGCAGCCCGCAGGCTGGATATTGCACAGACCTAGAGATGCATGCCCTGCACCAAGTCCAAGTGGTCCAGCCGTCGAGATGTGGCACGTACACAGTACCCTGCTCGCACTTGGTCTGCGGTGTGCAACACGACAATCTGTACCTACGTGGCTCGTAGAGGATGCATTTGCGCCTGCCGGTCAAAAACACTTGTGCCATGCAACGATAGGATGCGCTATGACTGTATGGTCGATCCATAGTTGGTTACCCGGAGATTATGCCGAATTGCCAATGCGTACCACGGCGACGTCCGTGCACCTCAAAGCGTGTGGTCTTGGTTCGAACCGTCCCATCCTCTCCTCTGTTTCCGGGGGTCAGTTTTGCCGGACTAGGAACCAACCCCTGCCGGATTGGGTTGATCCCCACGTGTCACCCAAACCCCCCACCAATCCGTTCCCCACCGATCGTCACAATCCCGCATCCTAAACTCTCCTCGGTTGTTCCTTGCCATGAGCTAGCAGCAACACATGAAAATAACAAAGCAAAGATATAGAAGCCCTCAAAGCTGAACACCTCGTGCTTGCCTCAACTTTTTTGGAAAATAACCAACAATTATATCATATAAACATAGTACAGTCAGTTCAAACATATTCAAAGATTGCTAGACAAACTGGACATACATTTGTCCTAAAAACTATGCATAAATGATCCCAAAAAATAAAATGTACATAAAGTTTCCAAGAGATCTCCTAAAACAGAGCCTTGCAACACTATGATTCCACTGTTTTCCTCTCAATCAACTAGATATGCTATAAGTAACGTCTATGGGTAAAATACATAGACAAGAGCATATCACTACAACTACCGGATTTATTTTTGTATGTATTCAAATAATTACCTACTCATGACATTATGCAGAGCCTCCAGGTAATATTGGCACAAGATAAAAACCTCAAGAAGCACACTGAGCTTATCTAGAGCATCCTGCCATGGCAGTAACAGTAGATTATACTGCGCCTTCAAATCAGTCGTCGACCAATCGTACCGGAGGGACATGAACTAATTGATAGTTGATCAACCCTCGTGTAACACAGAATACAACCAGTTCAAGAACATGGACGTAAATCAGAGGCAACTTCAAATAAACATTTTACACTCATCGTCACGACCAGTAGGACCCTAGCTAGAGAGTTATCTTGATGTACTAATATGTTGTGATATTGACACTACGATCATCTACTTTGTTTCTTCACCACCAGCTTGCAAATGGTTATACTGTATCATGTAAATTTAGCTCACTTTCCTCATTCAGTTTAACATGGGTGCAATCTTCAGTCCAGTTCAGATTTCTATCAACTAAAAATGCCACCTTTGGTTTCTCGAATGTTACGGTTCTGCTGTCTTACGGTTCAACAATTAAATAGATGAAATTTCAGTTAACATACTATAATACACGTTCCTTTCAACAGCCCACTTCCACCAGATTATGTAGAACAACTATCCTTATTTGCCAAAAACATACACTTCTGAATTTCCTTCGTCTTCTCACGGAAATTAACTGAGTTCTCTAGCAGCAGTTTATGAATAATAGATTTTTTGTTTTTGTTTTTTTTGCAATCAACAATCAAGTCAGCATTAAAATAATGTCAAGATATATATAACATACAGAATTAGGTGCGAGAGGTACATAGGCATGTTACTTTATCCTCGTGAATGTGGAATGTGGAATGACAGACACACAACTTGGTGAGATGTACAGAGGTAATGTAAAATATTTTTAACTTGCAGAGCTCACAACCTAGAACAGGGATCTAACATCCATGTGAGTTAACTTGTGTTACTGAGTAAGAAAAGGAATTTAATCTTTGCATCACGCCACGAAACCTAGAAATTATCCAAGACCTGACGAAGAACCCTAGCATTATCCAAGAACCAGACCAAGAACCCTAGTAATTAGTGAACCAAAGAGACTAGAAATTAAGAGGATGAGTAGGGGAATAAAGAAGAGGAGGAGCATGGTTTTACCGTTCCAATGCCAGGGGTCGTTGCCATAGTCAGTCCTGGTCAACGCTGAGCTCATGTCGCGGTGGCTCGATGTCGTGCCTCCGGTTGAACCGCGGGGGGGGGGGGGGGGGGGGGTAGTAAGAAGTACGTCGATGCCGTCTCCTCCGGTTGAACAGGGGGTGGTAGTAGGAAGTACGTCGATGCCGTCTCCTCCGGTTGTGGGTTGCCCTCCGTCCCCGCCGACGCGGGTGTCGGCGCCGCCGCATCCACCTTTTTTTCGTGAGAGGAAGTAGGGTCGGGACGAGCGTGAGGAGGAGTAGCGCTTCGCTTTTGTTCGGGGAAGAATCCACGAGGTGAAAGTCGTGGATCCGATCCCGGTACGTTTCACGGGTTTTGAACGGGATGCGACCCCGGCTGGGTTTAACCGAACGTGTTTATAAAGCAAGGAGGGAACAAAACCACGGGGATCGACTAGGATTGGGAGCCAATCCCGGCGGGGGAGGGCCTAACCGAACAAGGCCCTAGGCCGTCCGGTCAATCTGGGCTCGACGCGGCTGTGTACGAAACTCTGGCAAGCTCTATGTCAAAAGAAAAAAAACTCTAGCCGTAGACCCTATTTATCGCCCTTTGCGAGTCCGACTTAGGAGTATAATTTTAAAAGGGCCGGCCCATCAGTCTTGCTTTTAAAGATTAAAGATGAGGAAATATGAGGACACTAGGGATCGAACCAGGGATATGCTTGAAGTACGTAGAGGCGCAACCACTGGGGGTACAATGGGTTCGTGCATTCCCTTCTTTTTTGGGATTTATATTGTCTCTTTTTTCTGTTTTAATGTTTTTTCATTTTTTTTTTCCGTTTATGTTTTTTGTTTTTTGTTTCGTTCTTTCTTTTCTATTTTATTATTTATTTTCCTTTAATTCGAAAATATTTGTTTTCGATATTTTAAAAATCTGAATCATTTTTTTGGTTTCTATTTTGAAATGTGAAACCACTTTTGAAATTGAACCATTTTTAGTTTAAAACCATTTTTCGAAATGGTTTCAGTTTGAAACCGTTAAAAAAAATCAGAATTATTTTCAAATTTGGATCCATTTTGGTTCAGTAAATTTTTTAGTTCACTATTATTTTTTGTTCATCGGCATGTTTGTTCATTATTATTTTCTTATTTCATCAGAATTTTAGTTCATTTTTTGTTCTCAATATTTTTTTCATTCATTGGTATTTCCGGTTCACTATTATTTTTTGTTTATTGGTAATGTTTGTTCACTATTATTTTCTCATTTCAATAAAACTTTTAATTTATTTTTTGTTCACTATAATTTTCCGTTCAGTGGTATTTTTAGTTCACTATTAATTTTTTATTCATCGGCATGTTTGTTCACTATTATTTTCTCATTTCATCAGATTTTTAGTTCATTTCCTGTTCACTATAATTTTTTGTTCAGGGGTATTTTCTTTTCATTAACATTTTTAGTTCACTATAATTTTCAGTTCACCCATTTTTTTGGCTAGTGATTTTTAAAAACTGTTTTTCTTTAAATGTTGTCTGTAAAAGGAAAAAACACGCGGTAAGGGAGTTGGGTGCCGATCGAAGTGGCAGCTCTAGGCGTCGCATCCTTTCTCCTTGCAGACCCATCAGCCTTGCTCGTCCCGTGCCAGCGACGCGGCGTGCTGAACTTGTAAATGCTAATTATAGGAAGATTTTTAAACATCAGATGACATTTTTAAGAACACTTTTACAAATTATAGGAAGATTTCTACTTAAAATTTTCAAATATTTTTTCTAGATATTTCAGGAAATGACAGAAAACTTTACCTATAGTACATCTTTTTTAACGTCCGCACATATGCCTCCGCTCACTTTTGTCCTGCACTGGGCCCGTGGCCCATTTACGAGGCACTTCCTTCGGGAGCTGTAGGTGTGCCTACTCGTGCGGGCGAGTCGAGCAGAGACTCGCTTAAAGCGATCAATAGCGAGTCCCGTTATTAGCGACATTGCATGTAAATATGGTCTATTCTACTAACTAGGCTAATGTGGCTTTATTCCTAGCTAGCAGAAACAAGGTGGCAAACGTCCCATTTAATTTTAATTAGCGCCTCAATTTTTTTGTTTTTGGGGATGGAACCCATGATTCCATTAACCACTGGACACAACGGCCACAATAACTCACACCATACGCAACTAGGGAATGAGCTAAGATCATCTCCAGTCACGCCCCCCAAAGGCCCCCCAACCCCCTTCACATTCTGATTGCCCCCGAACGCGCCCACTCATACGTCCCGTTCGGCCTCCCCGTCCGAACGCTACCTTGTTCCCGTCCGGCAAATCCAGCCCAACACCGCCTCCTAGGGGCTCCCGGTAGGGCTCTGGATGAGTCGTTCGACGCCACGGGCACGTCCTGCCAGCGACACAAACGACCACCAATATCCCTCCTAGACCACGACGCAGCCCCATTCCCTTCCCGCCGCCGCCTCCCTCTTCCCTTCCTTGCTTGTACGTACTTAACTTATTTGACCGTCAGAGAGCAATCGTGTTAAACCACAAATTGAGCCAATCTTCGCTCCTTCCTTCTTCATCTCTCCCTTGCGCCGCCCAACCACCTAAAAACTTAGTACGAGTACCAAACCAGATCAACAAATCCAATCTTCCTGGAGCGCGACATCAATTTTCGGCATCACCATTCTGCATTTTGTTAAATCCTCCTGCCAGATATAACGAATCCTAGTTTTACCCGTACCTTTTAGTACTGGTGAAAGACGAGTAGTATGAAATCCACCCGACCCTTGAAGTTTAAGGGTATAATAGACTTTTTAGGTATCAAAGAAATATATCAAGTGCTTAAATAGCGCACTAAGGAATCTCAAATTATGGCTAAACTAATGATCCAATATTTCAGGCCTTTGGAGAAGATTCGTTTGATCGTTATCACTAATATTCTTGATGTTATAAGGAAACAAATCTCTCTGTTTTACCTCACTCCGTATTTTCCTTAGCGACGGCACCCCTTGTGTCGATTAATGGCGCCCCTTACCTTGCAGTCAAGGACACTTTTTTTTGCGTGTAAGGACCATTGAAAAAAATAGCACGCTATTTCGCGGTTATTAGCGCGCTATAGCTTAATTTGAGGGGCTACGCTATATTTGGCCAAAAATTGGCACTACAAAGCTAACGACGTTTTTTGCGCGCTAAATCGTGCTAAAATAAATAACATTATAGAGCGCTATATTATGATAGCATGTAGTAGTCCAAATTATGTTTCTATACTTGTTTCTTGCCACATGCATGTCACACGAAGAGACGTACCAGGCTATCTACAGATTTACACCTCACCTTGTATTTGATTTGTGCCATGGATTTGGTCTTGACATTTGAAATGGTTACCTGATTATGCATGCATTGCTTTTGGACAATTTTTTAGTGTTGATTAGCGTAAAATCTTAAATATTTGCGTTATTTTTCACCATTTTTTCATCACGTTGTTTTAAATGTAACTTCGCTATATTCCGATGAATCTTTTATAGCCTCTGGAGAAGTGACACACTATTTTGGATAGCACGTTATTTTTTTCATTCATAAGGACACATAATATGATTCCTACACCTTTGTTTCGTTCAAAATTAAGGGAATTTATTTAGAACGGTATAACCTATCCTAATTTCACATTCTCTAATCATCAAGCTCTTCAGAAATCTTGTTTAACAAAAGTAGATGCAAGCGTTCATTCTAACCATGGTGCCTACCGGTGGCCGGAGCATTGGTGCTGTGATCCACGTCCAATGAGAGATAGTCGGGGACGTGGCTAGTGTCCTGGGTGTGGTGCCGATTTTACCCTCGATGAATTAGTACTAGCCACGTTTTGAGCAGTAGTATAGATTTACCTACTCATGTTTAGAGCACTAGTATTCTATAATAAGTAACTATCGATGTACATATATTCGTTGCTACTTGTATTCTATAACGCTGTAATTGTGCAAATCATTATTTATCTAAAAATCTATATAATATTGCCAGTGGCGTGGTTGCGGAGTAGTGAGAAACGCCACCGGCGCATTACTACCGGTGTGGGAGGTTGTCGCCATGAGTATGGAATGACCACGCCGGTGATATGCTGATTCCTTATAGTGTGCGTACATGATGTGTAATCTCTACTATATAATTTGTCTTACCGTGATGATGGTTCGTTGGTACGTCAAGACGTACGTACGTCGCTCGCTCCATATCCCGATTGATCGCTAGGTATGGGCCGGACCCGCTATGTACACGACCGTGTCATACTCAAATCGGGTCCGACCATCGTCCATAGAAAAACAGGATTGATCGCTAGGTATGGGCCGTAGCAAATCCTACGAACCAAATCCCCACCACATCATCGACCAACGGTGCGCCTGCCCCGATCTCTTGCATGTCGCCACCGCGGTTCACCCATCACCGGACCAGGACTCTGCACCGGCGCCGGCGCGGTACCCGCAGTTGGGCACCCCCTGCACGGCCCCCAGCGCCGGAGCGGTACCCGCAGCTGGGCACCCCCTGCACGCCGCTACGGTCCCTAGCATGCCTTGACACAGGCGACGCGCTATCCCACGTTTATCCCGCTCAGACCTAGCCAGCGACACGGGCTCGAAATGCCCTCCTCCTCCCTCGTGCTCTGGTCTGGACTGCCGCCCGCGCTGGCCTCGACTACCTGACCCGCTCGCGGCTTCACCGGTCGTGCCGCTCCGCCACGGCTCCACCCTTCGGCGGACGGATATAAAGGAGGTGTGGGGCCGCCGGTCCCCTCCATGGGGATTTGGAGCAGAGCAGTGTCGGGATGTGGTGCTACGCAGGGTAAGGAGGCGGTGCCGCCCGCCGCTGGCGCCCTACCGAGGAGTCTGATTTTACCTTTGAGATCATTTTCTGGAGACGACCGGCGCAATGCAGCTGTTGGCGGAGGAGTGTAAAAATGAGGATCCAATCTGAGGCCGCACGCACGGGATTATGGTGGTCTAGCGGCGGACTGTGACGAGATGGCGGTGTCGGCGATGTCCCATGGAGAAGGGAGCAGCAGCAGCAGACCGGAGAGAAGGTGGCGGCGGAGGTCGGATTCTTCTTTTCGGATATGATACAGGTATTAAATATACACTGTAACATGTTACGAGATACACCACTCTTGTCTATTTTTACTGGTTATAGTACCATGATGACGTCTATTTTTGTTCTATATGTTTGACTGAAGTTCCTGTGATTAGGATGGCAAATTTATCACATTGCTAAAATGTATTTTTTGTTCATAAGTGGCATATCTGGAGTACTTATGTTCTTCCAAGATGATTTTATTTCGTTGGGAAGAACACCACTCCAAGGGGATGTGCCACAAATTTGATGGATTTGGCTGTTCGACATCTGTATCTGCAACATTCATGTCTTCAGAAAATTACTCATGTAGCTATAAACATATGATATGATTCGGAATACAGGAAATGATATTGAGTGTCGTTGGAGCTGGACTTGGAGACTGGATGATGACAAATTCAGAAGAAGGCCTTCCATCATCATCGATGACGTCCTATTGCAGGTGCCGCGATGATGGCTTTTGCTCCGAACCTCACGGTAACTATTGTTTGGAGGATATTTGTTGGTCTTGGAGTTGGAATAGCCTCCATGACAGTGCCTCTGTATATCTCTGAACTCTCCCAGGAAAGAATTAGATGTGCGCTGGTGAGCACAATTGCCTTCTTAGCACTGAAGGGCAGTTAATGGCATATGGTGTCTGCAACCTGGTTCTAGGATCCGTTTCATTGGGCTGGTCCAGGAGATATTAGTCTAATAAATACTGGTGGCATTTCATCTGCAAGTGTTGTTGTTTCAGTCTGACTTTTCCTCTCATGATATGAAATTTGGAACATTATCTGCTACGGAGTGGATGTGAACGAGGGAACAACGGCGGCTGCACTACAGATATTGGAAAGGCATATATTTAATACATATTAAATTATGTATTGGCATTGTGGCGAATAGATTATCTGAGGTGATGATTAGATGATGTAGTATGTGGCACATTTCTGAAGTGCTGCTTAGATGATGTGCAAAAATAGTAAATGACAGATGCAGCTCATTTTTTACTTACTGTTATCTAACATTGATATGGCTTCAATCATTGTAAATTTATGCATTTGCATATTCGAAAATACATGATATCTTTATAACACATATATGTATAAAGAGTAAGCATAGACAATATTAATCTTAACACTTTTGTTGATCCGTTGCAACGCACGGGCATTTAGCTAGTTAGTATTATTATCCCTAATAGTCACTGATAAATATGATGTGAGTGTTTGATATATGTGTCCACAATACAATCAATATCATTTTCTCTATAGAAGTGCTCGTGTCGGTTTTTGGCTAAATAATACGAAAACATAACTGACACATCTCTTAGTGGCCTAATGCTTCAGTACCCCCCCCCCCCCCCCCCCCTAGCAAACTCAAAATACAACAACGGTTCAGATCCTGAATATATGTTGATACTTAATACTGCCATTATACACGCTCATCAAGTCCCAAGCTTCACATCAACCATGCATACAGGGAAACAGCTAGAGGAAATTCATAAAATTCCAGAAGCATTTAGAAAGGAGGATGTGGTAAGAAAGATGGTGACTCGCAAACTGGAGAGGTGTTAGGTGTGGAGATGAACCCACCGGGAGACTTTCGTGGTGACTTTGTCCGTGTTAGAATTAAGCAAGATGTGTGTAACCCCTTATCTCGGTTTGTCTCAATTTCCCTTGGTGGGAAGAGGTCAGTATTCATGGTGAAATATGAGAAACTTGGGATGCTTTGTTTTGCATGTGGCTTGATCGGTCATGTCCACAAGGAGTGCGGTACTGGAATTTTTGAAGACAAAGACCTCAAGTACGGCGACTGGATTCGTGCTGATTCTCGCCGAAGTTGGGGCTTTAGTCCAACGCAAGGTGGTTTTCAGGGAGGGAGAGGAGCTCCTGGACCTTCCACTCGTGGCCGTGGTGCTCAGAGAGGAGGGCTGGATAACCATGACAGGGGCTTTCCTACCGCTCCAAGCATGACGGAGAAAGGTCCGTATGTTGACTGGCGTGTGCACCCTGAGAGGCGTGCAAATGGCAAAGACGGGGAACTAGATGACACTGCATCTAGCCCGACTAAAGCTGAAGATGCACACATGAACGACCATGTGAAAAAGTCCAAGAAAAGATTGGCGTTAGATCATACAAGTACTGTGGCTGGGAAGGTTCTTGCTATCACCAATGAGATGCACGTCGACAAAGACCCTTTGTCGACACCGGTAATAAATAACCAGAAGGAGAATGATACTAAGAGACATAAGAGAGAAGATGGTTCATCAAGCTTGGGACACTCAAATGGATCGGCGGCATCCTTCGAGGATGACCGCCGGGTCCAATGAATTGGTTATTCTGGAAATATCGTGGTATCGGGAACTCCGCGATAGTTCATGATTTGTGTGCTCTGCTGCGAGCACATAGTTCCCAGCTGGTCTTCCTTTGTGAAACTCGACAGATGAGTGACCGTGTACGGCGCCTACGTAACCGACTTGGCCTGCGTGGCTTCTTTGGTGTTGATAGCGCTGGAATGAGTGGAGGATTAGCTCTCTTTTGGAATGAAAACCTCTCAGTGGATATTAAAGATTCTGGGCCAAGGTTTATTGATGCACATATCCGGTTGTCTCCCGGGGAACCTGTATTTCATGTCACTTTTGTCTATGGAGAACCACGTGTGGAGCACCAGCATCGGATTTGGTCGCTACTATCAACGCTACGGGCAACTTCCTCTTTGCCGTGGTTAGTGCTCGGAGATTTTAACGAGGCATTGTGGCAGTATGAACACCTTTCCTCGTGCCGGCGCTCGGAGGCTCAGATGGGGGCTTTTAGAGATTGTGTACAGCTTTGTGAACTCTCAGATTTGGGTTTCCCGGGCATTCCATTCACATTTGATAACAAGAGGACAGGGAGGAATAATGTACAGGTACGTCTTGACCGTGCATTAGCTGACAATGAATGGCGTGATATTTTCTCTGAGACGTCTGTGGTTCACTGTGTAAGCCCGTGTTCGGATCACTGCCCAATTCAGCTCTCTTTGGCTAGGGAATCAAGACCTGCCATCCAGGGACGCTGCATGAGATACGAAATCTTTTGGGAGCGAGACCCATCCATGAAGGAATTTATAGATACCTCTTGGCGGGATCTTGGTACGATGGCTGATCTTCGGTCAGTCTCGGATGCCCTGCAGACGCTCATGTGGAAGCTTCAGGCATGGGGCACCGTTGTAAATTTGGCAATATAACAAGAGAGCTAAACCGCCTCTGAGACAAATTGAAGAGGTTACAGGAAAATAATGCACCCCGGACGGAAATCCATGAGACTAGCGAACAAATGAATGAACTCCTTTATAGGGAGGAAATGTTATGGCTACAGCGGTCCCGTATTGACTAGATAAAAGTGGGAGATAGGAATACTAAGTTCTTTCATCAAAAGGCGGTGTGGAGAGCGAGGAAAAATAAAATTGCCAAACTTCGGGATGACAATGGAGTGGTTCAGACTGTGCTATCAGATATGGAGAGGATGGCGTGCTCCTATTTTAAGTCTCTTTATACTCGTGATCCATCCATTGATTGCGAGGCTATCACATCTCTTGTGGAGAAACAGATTACATCGGATATGAATGATAATCTTTGCAAGGATTTTTCTGACAAACAAATTTCGGATGCTCTTTTTCAGATAGGACCAATTAAAGCGCCTGGACCTGATGGCTTTCCTGCAAGGTTTTATCAAAGGAACTGGGAGCTTTTAAATAAGAGTGTGATCGAAGCAGTGAGGCACTTCTTTACTACTGGTTTTATGCCTGAAGGGACTAATGATACCGCAATTGTGTTAATACCAAAGATTGATAACCCTTTGGAGCTTAAGGATTTTCGTCCCATTGTCTTGTGCAACGTGTTGTACAAGGTGGTGTCTAAATGTCTAGTTAATAGACTTCGTCCCTTGCTTGGTGATATTATCTCTGAAAACCAGAGCGCCTTCGATCCTGGTCGCCTGATCACAGACAATGTAGTATTAGCAATCGAATGTCTTCATTATTTGGAACATGGTACGGATACAAATTCTGCCTTTTGTGCTTATAAGGTGGATTTATCTAAGGCCTACGACAGAGTGGACTGGTCCTACGTGGAGTCTACAATGCATAAGATGGGGTTTTCTCACAGGTGGATGCAATGGATTATGGCATGTGTTACCACAGTGAGGTATTCAGTTAAATTTAATGGAACCCTTTTGGAAGCATTTTCTCCTACTCGTGGGCTGAGACAAGGAGATCCCCTATGTCCTTTTCTATTCTTGATTGTTGCGAACGGTCTATCTACACTCATACAGAAGGAGGTGGAACGGAGTGAGATTACTCCATTGAAGGTATGTTGGAGAGCACCAGGGATTTCTCACCTCTTATTTGCTGATGATACATTATTGTTCTTCCAAGCATCACAGAGGGAGGCTTCACGGGTGAAAGATATTATTGATATATATGCTAATGGGACAGGTCAGCTGATCAACCCATCTAAATGCTCGGTCATGTTCAGCAGATCATGTCCCGATGTTACTCAAGAGGAGGTTCGGTCCATACTTCAGGTTGCTCGACCAAATTTTGAGGACAAATACCTGGGGTTGCCTACTCCACATGGCAGAATACATAAGGGGAAATTCATGAATTTACAATCACGATTGTGCCAGGACCTGTTGGCATGGGGAGAAAACCTATTATCACAAAGTACTCGTGAGGTTTTGATTAAAGCCATATCTCAGGCCATTCCGCTGTATGTAATGGGAGTCTTCAAACTACCGTTCTCCGTTGGTGGTGATCTCACCAAACTGATCAGGAATTACTTGTGGGGTGTGGAGCGTGGTAAAAAGAAAACCCACTGGGTCAACTAGAACACCTTGTGTCGTTCCAAATCTCAAGGGGGATTTGGGTTTAGAGACATGCGGTTATTTAACCTAGCCTTATTAGCTCGTAAATCTTGGCGACTAATCACTGCCTCAGAAAGTCGGTGTGCTCAGGTTCTCAAAGCTCGATATTATCCTAATGGGGAGCTTATGGACACGGTTTTTACTGGGAACCCTTCCTCTACTTGGACAGCCATCCCCTATGGACTGGAACTTTTGAAAAAGGGACTAGTGTGGCGCGTTGGAAACGGCAAAAGCATAAGGATCTGGCGTGATAGCTGGCTTCCAAGATCCTCTTATGGCAAAATCCTAACAGATAGAGGTAACAAGAGGGCTAGACGTGTCTCGTAATTGCTGGACGAGCACGGAAACTGAAACGTACTTAAGCTTCAGGATACCTTCCTACCGATTGATACTGAAGTTATTCTGAGAATTAAACCCTCGAGGAGGGGTGATGATGATGTGCTAGCATGGTTTCCGGAACGATCTGGTATGTTCACGGTCAGTTCAGCTTATAAGCTGGCATTTAATGAGTTGCCAGTCCAATGTAACTACGGCTCTAACAGTCATAGACCATCTGGTGATGATTTGTGCTGGAAAAGAATGTGGAATTCTTTGGTTCCCCCAAAAGTGAAGAACTTTGCATGGAGAGCGGCCTCGAATGCTCTCGCGACAGAGGAAAATAAACTAAGCAGGCATATGAAAGTTACACGCTTTTGTCGCATATGCAACAGGGAGATGGAGGACATAAGACATGCGTTGTACCTATGCCCCCATGCAAACAATCTATGGAAAGCTATGAAGGAGTACATAGCCATCGGACAAAGACATGCATGGGCCTCCCAGGTTCTGGTTTCGCACACTCATAATGCAAATACCTGCTTATTTACTTGATCACGCCTTGCTAGTGGCCTGGAGAGTGTGGTATATATGTGAGAAACGAGATAACCCATGACAAACCTTTTCCATCCGTGGAGGGTTCTAGACGTTTCCTCTGTAGTTATTCTAACATTAATTCTTGGCAATATCCGGAATACACCTACGGATCAAGTTCTGAAAGGAAAGCAAGTTCTCGTCACCTAGGGGACCAATGCTGGTTGTCAGCCGAAGAAGCCTGTTCCTCCTGAGAATAAGTGGACTAAACCACTAGTATGCCGGGTAAAACTTACTATTGACGGGTCTTACAAATCGGAAGATGGATCGGACGAAACTGATATGATATTGCGGGATGCAAATGGTTCGACAATCTTTACAGCATGTTGTTCACTACAGTTTTGTGAAGATGCCCTGCAGGCTGATTTACGATCATGTTTGGAAGGCCTGGAGCTTGCAAGCCTATACAGTGAGCTCCCGATTGTGGTGGAATCGGATTGTGCACAGCTGGTGACTTAGGGCATCTCCAGCCGTCCCCCCCCCCAGAGCACCCCCCAGGGTGCTTTTTTCGCGGCGGAAGCGGCGAATAGCGCCGCTTCTTCACCACTCGGCCCCCCAGCGGCCCAAATAGCGCCGTTTCGGCGCTATTTGGCGCCGCGGCACCCAGGCCGAACCCAGCCCGCTGGGTTCGGCCTGGGGGGCGAAACTGCGCGGCCGCGCGTGCGGGCCAACGCTGTCAGTGACGCGCCGGGAAAACGCGGGAACAGAAACCCCCGCGCCGTCAAAGGCTGCCGGAGGCGGCCGGCCAGTGCATGCGCCCCAGTCAAAGTCCACCGGATTAATGGCGGGGCGGCAGCGGTGACACGCGCGGCGCGGCGACTGGCCCGCGAGTAGTATAAAAAATGGTGCCCGCGCCCTCCCCGTACGCACAGTCTCGACTCCCTCCTCGCCATTCTTTCTCCACCCTTCTTCTCCACCCTCGAACCTCGCCGCAATGGAGAACCTCTAGGACGCGTGGCCCGAGAGCGACGACGACGAGCTGCAGCCAGCGCAGCAAGCGGCGCCGGAGCCGCAGGTGGTGGCGCCGGAGCAGCCACCCGAGTACGACGAGGCGCGAGAAGCGCGGCGAGCCGCCCGCCACTGGAGACGCGAGGTGAGGAGGCAACCAGTGTGGCCCGAGCAGCACGCCGGGCTGCACTCGTTCGAGACCTCGCAGAACCAGGACGCGTACCGCGAGGTGCGCGGCGTCCTCGAGCAGGCCGCGGCGGCGGCGGAGGCGGCCGCCGTTCGTGCCTCCCTGGAGACGCACCAGCGGGAGGAGGCGGCGCGGGCGGTGCGCCGCCAGATGGCCCAGCGTGCTGCCTCCGTCGAGCAGGAGGGCATCATCGCCCTCTACGAGGCCGACCGACGGCAGGTTGCGCTGCAGAGTGAGCGGCGGCGCAACCGCTTGCCCTCCGAGCAGGCGCAGCTGCACCGGCTGCGCCTGCAGGCCCGAGCGGAGCGGGCGGAGCAACGCCGTCTCGCCGCGGCGAGCCAGGACGGAGCCGGCCCCTCCAACCAGCACCGCCACGACGACGTCGCTGATGAAGACGACGATGCGTAGGCGTAGGAGCACGCATCGAGTAGTTTAAATTTCCTATGTTTAGTTTAAATTTTTCGTACTAGCTTAAATTCGCGCCGAATATGTACGCAGTTTTCGAATTTCAATAAAATTTTGCCTGTTTTCATTTTGCGTTTGTTTGGGCCGGTTCTTGGGCTCGGGACGCGACTGGGAAACGCGCCCCCCCAGGTTCCAGAATAGCGCCGTTTAGCGCCGCGGCGGCCCCAAAACGGCGGCGTTTTGGGCCCTGGGGGGGCGCAACGGCTGGAGATGCCCTTAAGCTGAAATTAAGTCGTTAATTTCTAGGTTTACCAAGTGCAACTTTGTTAAAGTAGATCGAGGGCAGGTGAGGGCGAGTCACTGTCTTGCTAACTGGGCAAGGACAGAAAATATAACTACGGTTTGGGCCGGTCCAGGACCTGAATATATTCAGGAGCTGGTGGCTAAATCTTCTGTAACCTCTACTATTGCCTAATAAAGATCCGGTTTACCCGCAAAAAAAAAACATGTGCAAAGTACACAATCCGACCTGTATGGAGTCGAAGGTGGACATGTGCAGCTCCAGCCGGTCCTCTCTTGACTCCCTTTCTTCACTTTCCCTCTCCTCTGCTTTGTCCTCCCGTTGTATCCCCTCTCCCCAGTCGGGAAAAGCATAACCACTCGTATGTTGGCCCCCACGTACTATCGTGGCCATTAAAAACCTAGAGATTCGTGCAAGGAACCTTGCAGAACCCCGTTCATCTTTCCAAACCATTTTACAGAAAATACCTTTATTCTCTACGGTCTTACAAGTTTCATCTCCTCTCATGGTTGACCCTTTTTTTACACAGGACTAGTTAAATGCCCGTGCGTTGCTACGGGAGAACAATATTTTGTATAAAACCAATAATTTAAATGGTATTTTTTGTTTTTCCATGTAGATATCTTCCTCCCATTGTCTGTCGAATCTCTTGCCGGTTACAAAGATATTATGACTTTTTACTTCTATCTGGCAACATTTTGTTTTGCATCATTTTTTCGTCGAGTGTGTCGATATTTTCCTAATCCTTGAATATTTGCGGCTCTTGGTCCACTCCAATGAATTCGCCATGTATCCCATGACCTTCTACCTTTTGGTCTGTTGTTGTTACTCATTTATGCATGGTGCCATCCTTCTCGGCATTGCTTCGTCATAGACCCTCTCCTACCTCAGAAATATTTGATGAGGTTTATGTCACCTTTCACTCTTCTTCCATCTCTCAACTCTAACTCCACCTTTGTCACAGCGACGAAGCTCGACTCATTGCATTTTCTCACTCAACTTGGAAGAATAAGAATAATATGCACACTTTTTTATATGAAACAAGATCTGCACGTGGTTTGTTATTATGTTACAAACCATGAATTGTTTTTCCACTAGCCATCTCCAGAGGCAACTTGCAACTCACAAGATGTCTCATCCTCCAACTGCGTGACCTCAGCCTCCAATGTTTATGTAACAATTGTTACGCTCCATGATCATTTTTACAACACTTCGATTCGTCATTATGAAGAACGGAAGAGGGATCACGATGAAGCTAGGAGTGAAACTCTCCGGAGGAAGGAACCTTACCTATTTTTGAAATAGGGAGAAAAAGATACACAGTCGATCCAATACACATGCCTTCAATCATATCAGAAGATGTACAACGTTGAATCGACTGAAAAGTTAATGGCAAAATAAGTGTTCAAACCACAAATCAATCCTCCAGTTTTTTCATGCATTCTGCCAAGAAACACCCGCCACCTAGCTGTAGATTTTGCACAAAACATCATGTGCCAAGTAGAAAGTACAAGGACACCCTGAACCAAATAAACATGCCACAACAAAAATTTCAACCTCCGGTTTTGTTTGTTACGAACATTTTCATTAGTAGCAAAAATTCTAAGTTGGACTACTGGAGCATGCAACTCCAATCATGCCAAGATGAGACTGTGCTGTCCACGGTTACTTCTTATATGGTTGTTCAGAAGATGTATATAATGATCATAGTGTTTGAATTTAATTAAATTGTGTCTTTGCATGCCATCGACAAGAGCAGATCTATGCCAAAAATAGTAGGGCCTGCTTACCTTTGGGCAGACAGCGAGGGACGCAGCCTGAGTGATAACCTAAAATTCGTGTTGGAGCCTCAGTTGAATTGATAATATCCCATGTACTTGCACTACAACTACTCAAAATTAAAAATTGGCAACTCTTGGTAGAAACCTTTTGCATCTATAGCTTTACATTATCTATGATTACTCGCATGTCTTAGCTAGGACCAACAATACCAATTTCATATTCAACATCGAAACTCGTAGGGACTGGGGACATATCGTACTAATTTCCCTACATTTTCATGAGTAGCTCGGCCTGCTTATTATCTATATCCAAACTTTGGTACGTTGAGCACATGCTGCTAAGCAGAGTGCTTGAGGTTGCGGCACACCTGTGGGGTGTTCTGCACGTAGAAGGTAGAGAGCGCGCTAGCGAGGCCAGCGGATTGGGGCTGTCTATCCACGTCTCGAGCACTTGTTTGGCTTCCTGGACACACTGCGCGCCAGCGTCACCACCATCCTCAATGCGTAAAAAATAGTGATTACGTAAAGGAAAGAAATCCACCTACGCAAGACCAAACAACCGGTAGATTCTGAATCTCCAATTACAGTTGCAGATGCAGCAGACTGACAATGCAACACTAATGTAGTTCTATCTTGGGCTATTTTTATCTTTCAACATATAAAATTATTCTAATCTTGAAATGCCTTAGATAATGTGTCATCCACTTTTTGTCCAGTACATCAAGCCTGAATCCAAGAAATGCCAAACAGTATGTGCATAGCATCATAACTAAGTAGAAAAAATCAGGTGGTATCAAGTACCTGAAAACCCAAGAACCTTGTAACCAACCGAATTTGTGCATCACGGAAATGTGAGGCACCAATGCACACAAGATTAGTACCCGCAAAACAAATTAGCCAGCACAGAAAAAAAAAAATATCGATCAGCCGAAGATGAAACAAACAAAATGAAAGGAGATAGAGGAAGATAAATAAAGTGGAAAGCTAAATTCCAAGAAACAAACGCCCAGCAAACAGGCAAAATAGACACATTATCTAAGGCACAATAAGCCTAATAGAAAAACTCTCCCATGTAACCGTGGCATCCTCGCTGACCTTAGCTGTAATACTATTCGTTCCTACCCTTTACGACATCAGCAATAGTTTCACTTTTCCCTTGTTTCGAGTACCAATTATCAATAGTATAACTTTTCCTTTCCAGCCGTGAGTCAAATTAGCCTCACTTTTCTTTTGCTTCTAGTACCATTTTGAGGAAATACTTCTTGAGACCCCTAAGCTACGGTTGAGATCTATGTTTACCTGTGATGTCAAATATTCAGGAATCACTACATGCACATGCAAACCAGAACTAATATGTTAGCAGGGTAATTCAGTACATTGTTTCTTTTTTTTCTGACAGATACTGAAACAGAAGTATTCTACCTGAAGTATTCTATATCTAGTGCACGATCAACTCTCACCATTAGTACTCTCCCAGGATGTGCAATAATATGATACAGAACACTCCCGATAGTCTCTTCAACTTGTAGTTTCTGCAAGCAGGACACTTGTGCATGAATGAAAGGCATTTTAGTTAGCACCCAATCCATCAGAAAAAACCCGTGCCATAATCAAATCTGACCATAAAACTGCAACATTTCAAAGCAGATTTTTCATGCTCCATGAGCGAAAGCGGAGAAATTATTTTTTTTTGGCACAGAATGGAAATAAAGAACTATACATATCTTATTAGGTACAGTTTGGTAGCAAATTCTACATAGTAATCTTAATATTTGCTCAAACATTACTACAAGAATCAGGGGAAATCGACTATGTAGACAAAGAAATGACCAAATGGTAGTTAATTAGATATTTTTAGACAAAGTGTCCTGAGTTTGGGACACTTGTAGTGTAACCATAAGTAACCCCTATGCATTGAAATATAATAAGATGATTAACCCCTCTATCTAAATAAAAGCAATTGCTATGAGCTGAATCATGGAAACATCATCATATGTCTATGAGATCTGTACGAAATAGAAAACCTAAGAGCGCAAATAATTTGTAAATGGTCATATCATACATATTGCTTAATTAACACCTGCCCAAACATTTTGCAAACAAATGACATGGATCTCTCTTCATTCTAATCCGGTGTGCCCTCTTTCTCCGCTTCTCCTCAGGCATCTCTCTTCATTCTTTTCCTAAGGGTATCTTTGCGTTTCTCCAATCGTTGTCCTGCATGAAACAATCGTCCATTCTAGGTTCTCACTAACAGAGGTGATTTACGGGAGTAAAACAACAATACCGGATAAAGGCACAGGCAGGGCGACGATGATGAGCTCCTAGGCAGGGGTGGAGGTGACGAAGGATGGGGCCGAGTAGTGGGCGCGAGTGGCGCGGCGGTGTTCGCTTGCTTCGTCTGCGACTGTTGCGACCATCCCAATCGGCGTGAAGGGTCGAGGCCTGGACGCGGCGGCGTTGGGATCTTCGTCAGGACGATGGAGGTTAGTAACGGCGGGGCAGAAGAATATAGGAGAGGAGGCACCGGGGAAGGGAGGAGAGAGTCATACCGCGACCGGACGGGAGAAGGAGGAGGAGGCGTCGCCGTACGGGAGAAGTCGGCGGCGACCCAAAGGGTTTCTTTTGGTCTGATCCCTTTCGCTAGATGGGTATGGAACAGGGAAGATGTGGGATGTGTAACGTGGTTTTGATGGGCTTGGCCCATGTGTGGCTGTGCGTGCAGAGACGAGCGGGACGACAGGATACGCTGTTTTGACGGTTGAAGGAATGAAACTTTTCTTTTAGATATGAGAGAATTGGTTATCTTGGATGAAATCTAAACCATATTTTAATGCTGCACAGTAAAGTGGAGGAAGTGCGAAATTCTTAAGAACTTTTAAAATTAATTTTTATCACTAGATCAATAAATATTCATTGTCTTAGCAATTTTAGACAGAAAAATGCAAATTTTATCACTGGGATTCAACATCTTCTGCCACGATAGACAGAAGGCAAATTTTGCACATTTTTTTATACGGATTTGCAAGTCATAAATGCCTACAAATTTATAAGTTTAATACCCGATCCAACATTACATAGAATTTTATTCTACACAGTTAACAAAAGATACATACACAGAACATGCAAGATTTAGCAAGATTCACAGATTCATTTCTGTAAGTAGTTCTTCATAGATGATGAAAGACAATTTCTTTTCCAAATCCAAATAATCCACGGATTTAGCAAAGATTCAAACACAGAACAAGATCCACCGAATATGCATGAAAAAATCACAGATTTTTTCTAGATCCACACGATTTTAACAAAGGACAATATCCACGCAAAATTTCACAGATTAATACAAGATGCACACAAAATTTGAGAAATGGTTGAAAAAACCGGAATATGCATGAAAAATCCACAGATTTATTCTAGATCCACACATGATTCAGACATTTTATTCAATATCCATGCACATGTTCACATATTACAAAATACACAAGATTCAACAAATGTACCAAAATATTTTTGCAAAGACCAAACATTACAAAAAGTGAAAAACCAGAACATGCGTTCGCATTCATGGCCTATAAGCCCTAATTGATGCCATCCAGGCCTAGATCCGGGGTGTCACTCTCAATGAATCTTCATAAATATCTAAAATAACTTACTGGATCTGAAAAAATGAAGAAAAAAGAAAGAGCAAAGATATGCCTCGAATCCAGGCCATCCCTGCCTAGACCCGGAGCTCAGCAGGCCAGATGTGTGGATCCCCGCGCGTTGGAGAACAGGGACGGCGCCTCTCTTCCTATGGCCACCACCAACTGCCACGAGAAAAAAGGAGAAGGCCAGCGAGCACCTTGCCGTCAGGGGAAAAGGAGAAGGGGCTAGCGCTGGAGAGCTCGAGGGCGACGCATATCTGCTGACCGTCGCGCCTAGGTCCTCGACCGCGCGTAGTCGTGGTCGCCAAGCCCCGTCCACGTTAAGGGCGCCGATCTGGAGGAGGGAGAGGTGGTTTGCAGGTTGAGGACAGTGTCGGCGTCATCCACGAAGCTAGGATGCGAGGGCCCCACGGCCAGGCGGCCTCATCCACGAGGAGGAGCCGCAGACGGCATCACCGCCGCCTTTCACCGTCATCGAGCACGGAGACGGTCGACTGAAGCGGCCGCCGCCATGGATACCATGCAGCCATCAAAGGAGCGGCTGTCGCCATGGATACCATGCGGCCGGAGGACGGGGAAGGCGGGTCGGTGGAGGGAACGAGAGGGAGAGCCGTGGGAGATCTGGAGGGGAGGGGCGGCGGCGGTTCGTGGGGAACAAGGAGAGAGAGGATGCGGTCGTTCGTTGTGGCTTCGTTTTGGGTATCAGAGGGGAATCCGGGTTGATTTCAAATTTCTTTAAGGGTGCAAATACAAAACAGCCTGAAAGTTTGACTTGTTGACTCTTGCACGAATCTCCAATCAATTTAGGGTCAAGAGACACTCCTCCACAGTCCTTCCTCCTGCTATATGTACCTCACTACCTCGTCCCTCCCGAGCTATATGCACCTCGTCCCTCCCGAGCTATACAACCCTCCGTTTCACGATGAGATCTGATGTGAAGATCATCCTCGTCGGCGCTGCAGGCTTCGCACTCAGCGCATCCTTCATCGGGTGCGTCGTGTGCGTGGTGTGCACACGACGCCGCCGCCTCCGCCTCCGCGCGTTGAAGACGGACGTTGAGGGTCAGCGGACGTCGCCGGCCTCGGATGAGCCGGGGCGCCGTGCCGTGGTGCCAGGGCGGCACAGTCTGCCGGCCCTCCACGTGCCACGCTCCTCAGCGGCGGCGGTGGAGCCAGGCCGGCACAGTTTGCCGGCCCTCCGCATCGCGCCCCCTCTACGGCGGCGGAGCAGATGGGTAGCCGGAGTCTCCCACGCGTCCACGTGGCGCGCTCCGCTACGGCGGCGGAGGGTACCGGGAGCCGCAGCCTCCCACGCTGTGGCGGAGCTTAGTGTAAGCCGGGGGGGCCACCGCCCCCCCCCCCCCCAGCTTCACGATGTGGCCCGACGTCCGCTGACCCTCGTCCCTCCCGAGCTATATGCACCTCGTCCCTCCCGAGCTATACAGCCCTCCGTTTCACGATGAGATCTGATGTGAAGATCATCCTCGTCGGCGCTGCAGGCTTCGCACTCAGCGCATCCTTCATCGGGTGCGTCGTGTGCGTGGTGTGCACACGACGCCGCCGCCTCCGCCTCCGCGCGTTGAAGACGGACGTTGAGGGTCAGCGGACGTCGCCGGCCTCGGATGAGCCGGGGCGCCGTGCCGTGGTGCCAGGGCGGCACAGTCTGCCGGCCCTCAACGTGCCACGCTCCTCAGCAGCGACGGTGGAGCCAGGCCGGCACAGTTTGCCGGCCCTACGCATCGCGCCCCCCTCTACGGCGGCGGAGCAAATGGGTAGCCGGAGTCTCCCACGCGTCCACGTGGCGCGCTTCGCTACGGCGGCGGAGGATACCGGGAGCCGCAGCCTCCCACGCTGTGGCGGAGCTTAGTGTAAGCCGGGGGGGCCACCGCCCCCCCCCCCCAGCTTCACGATGTGGCCCGACGTCTGCTGACCCTCGTCCCTCCCGAGCTATATGCACCTCGTCCCTCCCGAGCTATACAGCCCTCCGTTTCACGATGAGATCTGATGTGAAGATCATCCTCGTCGGCGCTGCAGGCTTCGCACTCAGCGCATCCTTCATCGGGTGCGTCGTGTGCGTGGTGTGCACACGACGCCGCCGCCTCCGCCTCCGCGCGTTGAAGACGGACGTTGAGGGTCAGCGGACGTCGTCGGCCTCGGATGAGCCGGGGCGCCGTGCCGTGGTGCCAGGGCGGCACAGTCTGCCGGCCCTCCACGTGCCACGCTCCTCAGCAGCGGCGGTGGAGCCAGCCCGGCACAGTTTGCCGGCCCTCCGCATCGCGCCCCCCTCTACGGCGGCGGAGCAGATGGGTAGCCGGAGTCTCCCACGCGTCCACGTGGCGCGCTCCGCTACGGCGGCGGAGGATACCGGGAGCCGCAGCCTCCCACGCTGTGGCGGAGCTTAGTGTAAGCCGGGGGGGCCACCGCCCCCCCCCCCCCAGCTTCACGATGTGGCCCGACGTCCGCTGACCCTCGTCCCTCCCGAGCTATATGCACCTCGTCCCTCCCGAGCTATACAGCCCTCCGTTTCACGATGAGATCTGATGTGAAGATCATCCTCGTCGGCGCTGCAGGCTTCGCACTCAGCGCATCCTTCATCGGGTGCGTCGTGTGCGTGGTGTGCACACGACGCCGCCGCCTCCGCCTCCGCGCGTTGAAGACGGACGTTGAGGGTCAGCGGACGTCGCCGGCCTCGGATGAGCCGGGGCGCCGTGCCGTGGTGCCAGGGCGGCACAGTCTGCCGGCCCTCCACGTGCCACGCTCCTCAGCGGCGGCGGTGGAGCCAGGCCGGCACAGTTTGCCGGCCCTCCGCATCGCGCCCCCCTCTACGGCGGCGGAGCAGATGGGTAGCCGGAGTCTCCCACGCGTCCACGTGGCGCGCTCCGCTACGGTGGCGGAGGATACCGGGAGCCACAGCCTCCCACGCTGTGGCGGAGCTTAGTGTAAGCCGGGGGGGCCACCGCCCCCCCCCCCCAGCTTCACGATGTGGCCCGACGTCCGCTGACCCTCGTCCCTCCCGAGCTATATGCACCTCGTCCCTCCCGAGCTATATAGCCCTCCGTTTCACGATGAGATCTGATGTGAAGATCATCCTCGTCGGCGCTGCAGGCTTCGCACTCAGCGCATCCTTCATCGGGTGCGTCGTGTGCGTGGTGTGCACACGACGCCGCCGCCTCCGCCTCCGCGCGTTGAAGACGGACGTTGAGGGTCAGCGGACGTCGCCGGCCTCGGATGAGCCGGGGCGCCGTGCCGTGGTGCCAGGGCGGCACAGTCTGCCGGCCCTCAACGTGCCACGCTCCTCAGCAGCGACAGTGGAGCCAGGCCGGCACAGTTTGCCAGCCCTCCGCATCGCGCCCCCCTCTACGGCGGCGGAGCAAATGGGTAGCCGGAGTCTCCCACGCGTCCACATGGCGCGCTTCGCTACGGCGGCGGAGGATACCGGGAGTCGCAGCCTCCCACGCTGTGGCGGAGCTTAGTGTAAGCCGGGGGGGCCACCGCCCCCCCCCCCAGCTTCACGATGTGGCCCGACGTCCGCTGACCCTCGTCCCTCCCGAGCTATATGCACCTCGTCCCTCCCGAGCTATACAGCCCTCCGTTTCACGATGAGATCTGATGTGAAGATCATCCTCGTCGGCGCTGCAGGCTTCGCACTCAGCGCATCCTTCATCGGGTGCGTCGTGTGCGTGGTGTGCACACGACGCCGCCGCCTCCGCCTCCGCGCGTTGAAGACGGATGTTGAGGGTCAGCGGACGTCGCCGGCCTCGGATGAGCCGGGGCGCCGCGCCGTGGTGCCAGGGCGGCACAGTCTGCCGGCCCTCCACGTGCCACGCTCCTCAGCGGCGGCGGTGGAGCCAGGCCGGCACAGTTTGCCGGCCCTCCGCATCGCGCCCCCCTCTACGGCGGCGGAGCAGATGGGTAGCCGGAGTCTCCCACGCGTCCACGTGGCGCGCTCCGCTACGGCGGCGGATGATACCGGGAGCCGCAGCCTCCCACGCTGTGGCGGAGCTTAGTGTAAGCCGGGGGGGCCACCGCCCCCCCCCCCCAGCTTCACGATGTGGCCCGACGTCCGCTGACCCTCGTCCCTCCCGAGCTATATGCACCTCGTCCCTCCCGAGCTATACAGCCCTCCGTTTCACGATGAGATCTGATGTGAAGATCATCCTCGTCGGCGCTGCAGGCTTCGCACTCAGCGCATCCTTCATCGGGTGCGTCGTGTGCATGGTGTGCACACGACGCCGCCGCCTCCGCCTCCGCGCGTTGAAGACGGACGTTGAGGGTCAGCGGACGTCGCCGGCCTCGGATGAGCCGGGGCGCCGTGCCGTGGTGCCAGGGCGGCACAGTCTGCCGGCCCTCCACATGCCACGCTCCTCAGCGGCGGCGGTGGAGCCAGGCCGGCACAGTTTGCCGGCCCTCCGCATCGCGCCCCCCTCTACGGCGGCGGAGCAGATGGGTAGCCGGAGTCTCCCACGCGTCCATGTGGCGCGCTCCGCTACGGCGGCGGAGGATACCGGGAGCCGCAGCCTCCCACGCTGTGGCGGAGCTTAGTGTAAGCCGAGGGGGCCACCGCCCCCCCCCCCCCCAGCTTCACGATGTGGCCCGACGTCCGCTGACCCTCGTCCCTCCCGAGCTATATGCACCTTGTCCCTCCCGAGCTATACAGCCCTCCGTTTCACGATGAGATCTGATGTGAAGATCATCCTCGTCGGCGCTGCAGGCTTCCCACTTAGCGCATCCTTCATCGGGTGCGTCGTGTGCGTGGTGTGCACACGACGCCGCCGCCTCCGCCTCCGCGCGTTGAAGACAGACGTTGAGGGTCAGCGGACGTCGCCGGCCTCGGATGAGCCGGGGCGCCGTGCCGTGATGCCAGGGCGGCACAGTCTGCCGGCCCTCAACGTGCCACGCTCCTCAGCAGCGACGGTGGAGCCAGGCCGGCACAGTTTGCCGGCCCTCCGCATCGCGCCCCCCTCTACGGCGGCGGAGCAGATGGGTAGCCGGAGTCTCCCACGCGTCCACGTGGCGTGCTTCGCTACGGCGGCGGAGGATACCGGGAGCCGCAGCCTCCCACGCTGTGGCGGAGCTTAGTGTAAGCCGGGGGGCCACCGCCCCCCCCCCCAGCTTCACAATGTGGCCCGACGTCCGCTGACCCTCGTCCCTCCCGAGCTATATGCACCTCGTCCCTCCCGAGCTATACAGCCCTCCGTTTCACGATGAGATCTGATGTGAAGATCATCCTCGTCGGCGCTGCAGGCTTCGCACTCAGCGCATCCTTCATCGGGTGCGTCGTGTGCGTGGTGTGCACACGACGCCGCCGCCTCCGCCTCCGCGCGTTGAAGACGGACGTTGAGGGTCAGCGGACGTCGCCGGCCTCAGATGAGCCGGGGCGCCGTGCCGTGGTGCCAGGGCGGCACAGTCTGCCGGCCCTCAACGTGCCACGCTCCTCAGCGGCGGTGGTGGAGCCAGGCCGACACAGTTTGCCGGCCCTCCGCATCGCGCCCCCCTCTACGGCGGCGGAGCAGATGGGTAGCCGGAGTCTCCCACGCGTCCACGTGGCGCGCTCCGCTACGGCGGCGGAGGATACCGGGAGCCGCAGCCTCCCACGCTGTGGCGGAGCTTAGTGTAAGCCGGGGGGGCCACCGCCCCCCCCCTCCAGCTTTGCACAAGTTTGTGAAGGAAAAAAAATTAGGAGGGCTAAAATGAGATTTTTTAGTAAATCGCCCCCGCAGACATTTGTAATTTGGCATTTGCCCCCCTGCAATCTGTGGCAAGCTCCGCCACTGCTCCCACTCTTGGACGTCGGCCGCCCGGTGCGTCCATGGACGCTTCGCCTCGGCCCCGACTCGGTGGAGGTGGAGGCGCTGGCGCGCCCAAGCGGCGGCGGAGCAGCCTTCCGCAGTCACCCAATGGGTAGGCGCATGATCTGATCTTGAGAGTGGGCTAGATCGTTAGCTCCAACCACTGATGAATAAGGTAGCTAGCTAGGTTCCGGCTGAGATTGTGGCTGCGGTAGCAGTAGCTAGCTAGGTTCAGGTTGAGTTTGTTTAGCTAGCTAGGTTTAGGTTGAGTATTGTGGCTGCGGCCGGTGGTGGTGAGCGTGCTAGGATTTGATGATCTGTATGAATAAACGGAAAACCCCCAAAAAAAAGCTCTGAAACTCTCTCTCCGTCCGGCGTGTTTCCTTTTTTTTTTTTGCATGGGAGAAAGATCTATGAATCAAGTGTTGGTAGGATTACAATCATCCCTAATGGTTCTCGAAATCTTCATGGGGAAATTGCCCAGCCATAGGTTTGTTGTAAACTCCACTCTACCAATCCTTGCTAGCTCATGACTTGCACACTGAGCTGATCTATCAATCCTAGCAACCTGTATCTCTCTCTCCCTTAGAAACTCTCTAATGACACTTACTCTCGTAGCATACATAGATTTGTTTGGTGTTTTCTCCTGTATCAGCCCGCACACCTCGGCGCAGTCCGTTTCAACTATCACTGGTAGGGCCGACCAATGAAGGGCGAGAGCAAGGCCCTCCTCTAAGGCTGCCATTTCTGCCTCGACTGCGTCTGCACAGTTTGCCAAATGCCTTGCAGCTGTGAATATTACAGTGCCCGTATGTTCCCGCAAGATCATACCCGCCCCTGCTGTTGAGTCATTGGCAAAAGAGCCATCCACATTCAGTTTAACATATCCCTGCTGTGGTGGTTCCCATCTTTTCCGGACCTTCTGTCGACCATCCTGCTCTCGCTTCGGCCGCTCCATGCCAAGCTCTTGTACCAGCACTTCCTTTCCCTTCAAAGTATCTGCATTTGGATGCTGTTTAATCAGGGTCAGAGAGTCCAGGTAACTTACCAGAAAGCGTCGTGAGCCTTCAATGGAGGGCATCGGTTTTTGGTGTGTTATCTCATTATGAACAAACCAGATTCTCCATATTATCATGAGCACCCGCGCTCGCTTTTTACAGATAGGTCTTGTATCATGTGCAGCAACCATTCTGTACCCGTGTGCGGTGTTGTCTCAGGTGCCGGAATGTCCCAGTCCTGAGGAAGTGCTCGCCAAAGATTACGGGCATGAGGGCACCTCATAAAGGTATGATACGTATCCTCTTGCTCCTTCCCACATGTCAAACAAGTTGCTGGGGTTTCAATACCGCGACTTCTTTTATTTAACTGGGTGGCTAAGTCGTTCCGAGCAATCTTCCATGCCAGCGTGCGGACCTTTGGTGGTACTGGGCAATTCCAAATGGATTTCCACATTGGTCGTTCGCCTTCGGGTCTACTACTCGTAGCACCCACATGGAGCTCAACTTGCTGTTCTTCGAAGCCGAGGTTGTATGCACTGCTTACCGTGAACATACCGCGCTTGTCTGGTTGCCATGCTATAAAATCTGCCTCAAAGCGTCTAGAAGGCTTGATCTTGAGGATATCAACTATGTCCACCGGCAAGAAATACTCCTGTAATCGTTGTATGTTCCATGAACCATCAATTTGTAGAAAGTCTGAAACCCATCTAAATCTGCATTTATTCTGTTTTGATATGGGTCTATATACTGTCTTTCTTGGTATCCAAGGGTCCCGCCAAGCTCTGATATTAACTCCTGTTCCAACACGCCATATGACCCCCTTCTTAAGAAGTTCAATACCATATTCAATCGCTGTCCAAGTGGACGACTTGCCTCCTGTAAAAACAGTATCAATTAAAGAGCCTTGGGGATAATATTTTGCCCGCAAAACCTGGGCGCACAGAGTGTCAGGAAATTGGATTAGCCGCCACGCTTGTCTTGCCAGGAGAGCTTGGTTAAAAAGTCGGAGATCCCGAAATCCCACCACACCCCGACACTTAGGTCTTAGCATGCTATCCCATGAGACCCAGTGTACTTTTCTATGGCCACTCTCCTTGCCCCACCAGTAGATCCTTATCATTCTGGTCAGCTCATCCCAAAGGCCAAGGGGCAGCTTGAAAACACTCATGACATAAACAGGTAGAGCCTGGGCCACTGCCTTGATTAATACTTCTTTTGCCGCTTGAGTGAGAAAGTTGTCCCCCCATTCAATCAACTTTTTAGCTAGCTTCTGTTGAAAACTTTGGAATTTCTCTTTACTCATCCTTCCCTCTGGAGTAGGTAGTCCCAGGTATTTTGCTTCGAAGGTTTCTTGGGATATTTGGAGGATGTCTTTCACTTCGGTTTTGCTGGCTTCAGGACAAAACGCCCCAAAGTAAATGGAACACTTTTGGGGATTTATGAGTTGCCCCGTGCTCTTTGCATAGTCATCAAGAATTTGTTTAACTCGGCCAGCCTGCATGGGGCAAGCTTTAAAGAATAAGAGACTGTCATCCGCAAATAATAGATGTGACACCCCCGGCGCTCGACGACAGATTCGAACAGGACTTATCGTATCATTTTGTACTTCCCGCTGTATGAGAGCTGATAGACCATCGGCCACGAAGAGAAATAGGAATGGCGAGAGGGGATCACCTTGTCGTAGACCACGTGAAGGCGAAAACGAATCCAGAAGGGCTCCATTAAATTTTACCGAATATCTCACAGTGGTGACACACTCCATTATCCAGTCCACCCATTTGTGAGCAAAGCCCATTCTTTTCATCGCTTTCTTTAAAAATCCCCAGTCCACCCTGTCGTATTCCTTGGACAGGTCTAATTTGTAAGCACAAAAATTCCTCTCTTGATTCTTGTTACCTTCCATGAAGTGTAGGCATTCAAAGGCAAAAAGGGCATTATCAGTGATAAGTCTCCCAGGTACAAACGCGCTCTGATTGATAGAAATAAGTTCCCCGAGAATCGGACGCAGCCTGTTCACTGTGCACTTCGCCACAATCTTGTATAGAACAGTGCATAGACTTATTGGTCTAAAATCCTTCAATGTCTCTGGTTGGTCCACTTTTGGTATTAAAACAATTGTTGTATCATTTACTTCCTCGGGCATTGTCGAAGCTCTAACTCCACAAATCCCTTAGGTGACCCTATCGGGTTTCGACTAGGAGGAGTCATGAGCGCTGGTGGAATCGTCGGCTTGACAGGAGGGGAGATTTACCCAGGTTCGGGGCCCTCGAAGAGGTAAAACCCTTACTCCTGCCTTCTGTCGATCTGTATTGGATGATTGGATCGGTTACAGGTTGCTCGAATCGAGAGTTGATCTCGAGTTTCAAGGCTTTTGTGGTCGTGCGGTAATACTTGCACTACTAGGGAAAAGCTTACCCGTGACGCACCAATTTTCTTATCCGTGACGCACCTGGGCGCGTCACGGCTATCACTCCGCGCCTATGGGTTTAGCCGTGACGCACCAAGCTGGTGCGCCGCGCCTATCTGTACCCGTGACGCACCGGCCTGGTGCGCCGCGGCTACTTCTCGGCGCGTCACGCCTAACTCTGTAGGTGCGCCACGGCTATGAATACAGGTGCGTCACGGGTAAGCTAATGCCTCCACGGCTAAGTTCGCTGGTGCGCCACAGGTCTCCATTTTGGCGCGTCACGGCTATACTCCCAGGTGCGTCACGGGTACACTTTTTGGTGCGTCACGGCTACACTATGCTGTATTTTTTTAAAATACGCAGTACCGTATTTATACAGGTATATACAGCTCAAATACAGAGGAATATCAGTAGACAAAATGTATCAAAACAGTTCTTTGACAAACAAGTTATATATCATAGTTGATCATACTGCTTAGAATTCCTAATAGCTACATCAAACAGTTGATTATGAATACAAAGTGTTTATCAGAGTCAAATAGATACAAGTGACCTACATCACACGGTTAATCATCGGGACCGATTACATCGATTGATGATGCTTCATCATCGGGACAAGTGACCTATCTAGTCGCCGATAACCTAATCATCTAGCTAGGAACCATAGCATGACGAGCGAGGCGACGGCGACAAGAGCGGCTGCGATGGTCTTCATCCACTTGTTGTTGTTCTTCTTGATCTTCTTCTATTCCTCCTCGAGATGGATGAACCACCTAGCTTCCGCCGCCACTCTTGTGTTGTAGGATTTGTAGGCATTCCCTTTGAACTTGTTCACCTGCTCGAAGCAGTCTTCCCAGTGATCGTAGACTCCTGGAACCCTGCCTCTAAACACCACGTAGCACCTCGGCATCTGTAATGACAAGAAAGAAAAACAAAAACAATAGTTTTAAACATGTCTGCAATAGTAGTAAGTGGAGAAATATGACATAAATAAGATGAAAGTTAAACACAAAGGAACAAGATGATCATCTTTTAAACACAAACACAAACACAAAAGATCAAACGAACATCACAAAGTAAAACTGCAATAATAAAAAGTAAGATAATCAAGCCATGTACGATTCATAACCGTAACGATGTGTGCCTCATATTTAGAGTGGACACATACAAGCCGCCGAAGTGGTGCAGCTGCGCCAAGTGGGATGCACAAGATCCTAACTTTGTGAAAATCACAAGGCGCAGCTGACCACCTCGGCCATCTGAGTGTGAACCAACTCTTTTAATCATCGGCATTTACTTATTCAAAAGATCGAACGACCATCACAAGTAGGACCGCAATAATCAAATGCAAGATAATCAAGCATTGACATAATTGAGCATCAGTTACAGAATGGACGATTCATAACCGTAACGATGTGTGCCTCATATTTAGGGTGGACACATACAAGCGGCCGTAGGCGGTGCCGCTGCGCCAAGTGGGATGCACAAGATCCTAACTTTGTGAAAATCACAAGGCGCAACGGACCGCCTAGGCCATCTGAGTGTGAACCAACTCTTTTAATCATCGGCATTTACTTATTCAAAAGCTCGAACGACCATCACAAGTAAGACCGCAATAATGAAAAGAAAGATAATTAAGCATTAACATAATAAAGCATCTGTCACACGATGGACGATTCATAACCCTAACGATTGAGTTCGACTATTTTCGGAAAATGTAGCAAGCCTTACAATAGTTCTCACTCCTTCTGACTCATCCTCCCAGGGATTACAACGGGACAGCCCTCCGGAGTGATGAAGGGCCTGTCATCACAGGCAGTTGCTAGGTAGGTATCTATGTCGCGGTTCGGCAAGTTGAACCGGCAGTAGAATGTCCCACTCTTGTTCACCACTTCATGAACGATTTTCGTGGCAAAGCACTTATGGATATCATATATCTCTTCTCTAACCTTGTCATCGCCGACCATCGACAAGCGGGAGGCCCATTGTTGGACTTGACTAGGTAGGGTAAGGAACTGTTGATCCCGTACATACGCCCGCATATGATGGAGGACATAGTAGGTGTCTCGGTTACTGCCCGCCGGCTGCTTGACGCACGCGAAAGTCGTCGTGTGGGTGAACACCCGAGCGCCCTGAACGACCTTCTCCTTAGTGATTTTGCCCCCCCTTGCGTGGTAGCCGGTGAGAGCATTATCCAAAACTTTCTTCACGTTGGAGTAGTCTTTCTTCACCGCACTCCCTGAGTCGAGATACGTGGCATCCGAATGACTGATACAAATGCAGATGAGTGTGCATTGTGTATATCTGCGCGGAACAATCCAAACAAAGTGTTGGAAAGGAGCGATGAAAATCTAAAGAAAATCACTTTCGATTCGGCTAATAATATTGACTTACCCGGCAAAGTAAGGCACGAGGATGTAATCCTTGGTCTGGTTCGCCAGCATGAAGTCCCGGAGATATGTCGACGCGACTACCTGGTTCCCAACGCCGCACAACACGTCGTGGCGCATGTAGAAGGGGTCCGCTATCGCGATGCCCGGTGTATTATCCCTGATGACTTGCACCGCCAGACTGAGCGAGTATAGGCGGATCATGGAGTAGTGCAGCGGATTGCTATGGAACATATCGAAGATGTCCGAAAACCGCAGTACTATTCTATCCGCGCCGGTTGACTCGACGAAGCCCAAGTCCTTTGGCACCATGGCAATGAAAACCGGGTATGATGGATCCTTGGATTCAAGAAGACGCGATTCAAGAAAAAGAATGCTGTCATGCAAACTCCGCATATCCCCACTTGCGGCCTTGAGCTTGCTCTGGCTAAGCATAGGCTGACCAATCACATGCATCTTCGTATGCTTAGATGTAGGTGGGCCGTCCTGAACACGGAGCGGCATCTTAGCAGGCTGGCTCGCGGACTTTGCGGCCTTGGATCTAGGTCCTATTTTCCGCGGCTTCGGCCCTTTCGGAATGATCTCCTTCTCAATCTCCTCATTAGCCGCCTTACGGATTGTGCTAGGGCTGAAAATAACTCCACCCTTCGCACTTTTCTGAGTCTCGGTGCAGGGGCCGACATCTGGAGGCGTGTCTTCCTGAGAACCGAAGAGACGCTTGCAATTGGATTTATCCGCAGGAGGAGCCTCACCACGAGCCTCCGTGCTATGGTAGGGTTCTTCTGGAGGAGGAGCAACGTAATCTCCGCCATCAAAGTCATCAGCGATGAAATCCACGGCATCAAGATCAACGTCATTCTCCTGGTCTTGTGCCATCTCCATGTCACGGGTAGGCGACGGCGCGGCGACGGTCTTGCCATGGCTCCGCTCCGGAGCTTCTAGAGGGGTTGTCTTCGAGGTGGTGCCTCGCGCCGGTAGTTCTAGAGGCGATGTCCGCGGGGTGGCGCCCCTCTTCCCCAGGCGAATCTGGCTCTTCGGCCATTCCATGTTCCAAGGCATGCACTGGAGCAGCGTCAGGGTATCGGGGTCATCTTCTTCTTGGTAGGGTTGAATGGGAGGCAACAAGTCGTCGTAGCCCGCCAGCACCCGAAGCACTCGAACTCTATATACGTCTTCGCGCATCGGCCTGTTGTGGAACCTGCGGGTTGACGGTTGAACGATCATACCCACAGCAACATCCTTCAACACGCCGTCCACTGTGTGTAAGAGAGTGCATGGAACGTCGTCGTTCTGCGGAAAACATGCAGGGCGTCAGAGAGGCCAGTCTAAGGCAAAGGAAGATCGACGCTCCAACGCTTAACTATTTACCTGGCTGGCGAGGGCGTCGAGCTCCTCTAGTGGCGAGGGGCCAACGACGACGGCGGGCGTGCTACTGCTCAATGGCGAGGGAGAACCGGCGGCGGGCGTGGAACCGATGGCCAGGCGGCGGTTGTTCGTTGGTGCACGCTCTTCATTCGGCGGAGGACCGCCCACTGTGGGCGTGCAACGGATGGTCAGGCGGGTAGAGGCGGGCGGAGTCACTATCGGCGCCGTGGTGTAGGCGGGCGGAGTCACAAGTGGGTCCGCCATCGTGGCGTTGGCCGGCGAGACTCTGGACAAGTCTCTTGAGTTGCTGCCCTGCATGCTAGGCACCGGGCACGGCCCCACTCGACCTCCTTCATTCCATCGAGTAACCACATCGTAGATGGTAGGCAAAACGCTGCCCATTTGTTCTGCCAAAGCTGTTTTGACAATATTAGGAATATCGGCAACTTTGGCCTTGAGGTCTGCAATCTCGCGATCGCGGGCTTCGTCACGTTGGATATCTTCGATGCTCCTCTTTCTATTCCTTCTCGCCTCCCTGGGCTCCTTGAAGTACTCTCTGAGCTTCGTCGTCGTGCCCAGGCCACAAACTCGGCCACCTGACGGCCTTTTGTGCTTTTCCTTCCCCTGCGTCACGTTCACCGCCCTATTTAAAGTGTCGTCCCACGGGCCGTGCAGCCTCGGCATGGATGACGGGGTTCCACCACTTTCGATTTCTAAGTTCTGCACAATTAGCGTGAACCGTTTAGAATTCCACCAGTACACTATGATGCAATCGACTTGATCGTCGAGAGCAAACTAACTAGGGTGGTGTATTTACTTACCAAGTTGTCATACAACGTCTTCACCTTCTCATCATCGGTAGTATACTCATTAGCTACCGGGTCATATGTAAACCGGGCCCTGATGAAGTTTTTCGTCCGCGGCGAGTACTTTGCGAGAGGGTCAGGGATGCCCTGTTCTGCACGTTTGGCGTCCTCCTTCTCCCAAATGGGAATCGTCGCTCTGTAACCGCCGCATCCCAGTTTGTGGGTACCAATGTTCAACTTCCGCATCCTCTGCCCCCAACCAGAGTTAGCCTTGGCGACTTCGCTCTCGCAAATTAGCTTGAAGTCCCGGAGTTCAGCTTCGGTGATTCTCGGCTCACTCGCTAAAACATCCTGCAAGCTATTTTTGGGGTCCAAGACCTTAACCTTCACCCGGTGTTTCCAGTTGGCCAAGGCGGTGTTCATCTTACCAATGGCGGAATGGTTGACCTTATTCCCCTCCAGATTGTCGTTATTGTACTTAAACGGCTCGTCTGGCGGATGCGGGTACAAGTATCGTCCGTGCAGCTTTCTAAAGAGAATAACCCGATAATGGGCATTCTCTTTTTTCCTTAGATCATTGGTTAAGATCCTGACAGTGTCCCGGACAATGCAACCAATCTGGTTGCCGAATCCTTTGACCACCTTCTCGGGCGCGATTGGATACCCAGAGCTATCAATTTCCGTGATCTCTTCACGGTAGGTGCGGAGAGTGTTACATTTCCGTTTCCTCTTCTTGTTGGCTTTGCTACCACCATCTGTCTGACCGCCGGCATCAGTGGTGTCATTTCCGCCGGCGACGCCACTAGTGGTATCACCGGCGGCGCCACTAGTCGTGGCGTCATCCTCCTCGCCACCGCTAGTGTCCGCGTCAGCCCAGGCATCCGCCGTCGGGTCGTATTGCTCATCTTCTTCGTCGGTGATTTGCCAGAACGGCTTAGAACCGCCGGCCTCGTCGTCGTGTGCCATGTTCTGAAGGGGGAAATTATTGGTTAATCTTAAGGAAACAAAAAATCGACATACTACTCGATCACGGGAAAACGGCTAAGTCCTAAATTCACGGGAAAATTTCGGCATGACCTTTGCTAATTTTCTAACACTAGAGTGCCCGATTCTCGCCGAAACGGAAATTAATCAACATTTCGGCGAAAATGGGCAACTCATTTGAATTCCCTGCAAAGTTTTAAACGGCTCGATGGCCGGACAGATTACCAAATGTTGTACCAACACCAAAAGTGGTACCAGCACCAGTACCAGCACCAACACAACACAACACAACACCAGCACCAACACAAGAAAACCAGCAGCAGAACACCAGCACCAAAAGTGTTAAATTCGTGGATATACAAAGCATGTAAATCAGGTATACCACAAAAATCTAGTGCTTCAATCAATTACAGAGATGACAGCAGGCAAGGAAATGAATAACCATGGATGAGCTAGTCTGCGAACATGAAAGACATAAGCAGTCTGACATCAGAAACACAAACACCTGATGCTTAGCATCAAACTTTCCCAGAAAGTGATGTAAGAAAAAATATCAGAAAGTTATTCAAAATGAAACAACATTATCTAGCTTGTTCCCTATGTTTAGGGCAGAACTAAAATGCATCTTCTTTCAGAAACTGTTGAAGAGAGGAAGAGCAAACAACTACAGTAGGTAAAAAGGTAACCTAGATGCAATATATATATAGGGTAAATCTTACTACTGTGCTAACTAGATTAAGACTAGTGTTACAGGTAAATGGAGAGTAAACCTCTGGTGCACGTTGATCTATAATTATTGAACAGAAAATTAACTCAAGCGTTGTGGCTAGGCAAACATATTTCAGGGAGTCTCAAATGATAAATTAAGTTAGCAAGCTCAAATTGTGCGCGAAGTTTCAATTGCCAAAATCTAACAACAGGTATCAGTTAACTATTATGGCAAACCAATTATACACAACCGATGGTCTAAAGTCGCTTAAAAAATGTAGCAGTCAATACCACTTGATCTGAATTTTTTATGCAATGTCAAATATTAGTTTGATTCAGTTCAGTTGTCAATAACAAATCATGGGTGAAAAAACAAGAGATTGCTTTTTAACTTCCTCAACAGAAAACAACGCAGCAGCTAGGTATGCTGTAAAGAAAACTAACCGGCATTCTGGAAAGGAAGATAACAAATAATTCAGAATTTTACATCTATCATGAATTTTACATCTAACAAATAATATCCTCCTCCCCTCCCAAGAAACGACGCCATGAACAGGAAAATTCAGAGAGCATTCTTCAACAGTTAATAGACTGAGAAAATTCAGAGAGGGGAGGAGGAGGGGGCTTACCTGGGGCACGGTGTAGTTGTTCACGCCGGGGCCTTGGTCCTGGATGGTGTCGAGGAAGACGACGCGGGCGGCTCCCTCCTCCTCTCTCGCTGCAACGGCACGGGCGATGGTGTCGAGGAAGACGGCGCGGGTGGCTCCCCTCCTCCTGTACTCCTCCCCCTCGGGCAGATGTGAGGGGCGGTGGGTGGCTAGGGCTAGGGCGTTGGGAGCCGGTGGCTAGGGCAGCGGAGGCGTGCGTGCGGTGGCCAACAAGGAGGGGACGGTGGCGGCGATGCGGGCAGCGGATCGAGGCTAGAACAGGGGCAGATGTGAGGGGCGGTGGGCCAACAAGGAGGGGACGGTGGTGGCGATGCGGGCAGCAGTGGCTAGGGCGTGCAGGCAGGTGGTGGCGATGCGGGCAACAAGGAGGGGACAAGAGGGGACGGTGGCGGCGATCGGAGAGATTGGAGAGAAAGGGAAGAAGAAGGAACGGCCGGGCGCCCTAGCTCGATCTATATCAGCTATACCCGTGATGCACCGAGGTTAGGTGCGCCGCGGATTAGATAGTCGTGACGCACTACTGAAAGGTGCGCCGCGCATTAGATAGCCACGATGGACATCACTGCGGTGCGCCACGCATTACTAAACCATGGCGCACAGCGGCTTGGTGCGCCACGCCTATTCGCATGATATGTTCAAAAGGTTGTGTTGCCTGTCAATATCACAACTGCTTCGTTAGCCCAGTGGTTGATACTGTCATGTGCCCCAGCACCCGGGTTCGAATCCCCCACACCCCATTTTTTGAATAGTTTTGGAAAACACAATATAAATCAACATAAATTCATATAAATCAATATAACTTTCAAAATAAAATCTCAATTCATGTGTTGATTAATTTAAACATCATATCTTAGTGCATGCATATAAAATACATCATAATACATTGTCATCACTTCCTCGAATGCATGCAAACACACGACACATATATCGTTGTTCTTCGAGCTAGCGTTTTACAATTTTATTTCCCTTCTTTGTCGCGGTTGAGTAATTCAGTCCCGGAACACCGTGACTTCTTCGGTGGAATGGGCGACCCGTAGGTAGTGTTGTCCTGCTTCTTCTTGTTGTGTATTTCGTTCCATCGTCATTGTCATCTTCCATTTTCGGGTCGCCGTACTGGTCAAAGTCTTGCTCGTTGGCTACTCCATCCATTCCGATGATGTTTCTTTTGCCTCTCCGCACGACAACACGGCTAGGCCTTGTCGGGTCAGTAATGAAGAAGCATTGGTCCACTTTGTTAGCCAAGACCCATGGCTCATTTTTTGCGGTGACATTCGTGCCGGATTTGGCTTCAGGTATCACCATGGTGGTGAAATATTGTCCTTCTTTCCTGACGCTCTTTGCCCATGTGACACGGAACATTGGCACCTTCTCTCCGCAGTAGTCGAGTTCCCATATCTCGTCGATCCTACCATAGTATCTTTCCTTGACGTCACCTGTTAATGATTCCATCGTTACCCCCGAGTTCTGGTATTCGCAGTTCCGGTCCTTATTTGCCGTGTAGAATGTGTAACCATTCATATCGTATGCCTGATATGTCATGAGGTTATGTGCGGGGCCTTGTGACAATGTGAGTATGAGTTTTTCTTCTTCAGAATAAGGCGTCTCCGGTTGATCGGTCATAATCTTCTCCCTGAACCACTGTGTGAAATGGATGTTGTGCTCTCTGATTATTTCTGCTTCGGTCCTGTGTTGTCCCCAGTCACTGTAATACTTCGCGATTAGCAATTTGTGCTTTTCCAACCAAGGATCGACCACTGTTAGATGTTGTAGCGCGACTAGGTTTGCTCTGTCAAAGTCGTTGCGTCGGCCCTGAAAGTCGACATTCATTTCGCGCTGGCCCTCGCGGTGTCCCCATCCACCGAGCCTGCCAAAGTGCCTGTTTACGGGCAGACCAGGGTTCTCATCTTTGTCTAGAAAATTCGTGCAGAAAGAGATGCACTCCTCTGTCAGAAAGCCCTTGGCAATGCTTGCGTCTGGGCGGAACCTGTTGCGGACGTATCCTTTGATGGAACCATTCATCCTTTCGAATGCCATCATGGAGTGTAAAAACGGCGGCCCGAGCTGGATGATATCATCCACGACATGGACAAGGAGATGCACCATAATGTCGAAGAATGCTGGCGGGAAGTATATCTCAAGCTCGCATAGTATCACCACGATCTCTTCCTGTAGCCTTGCGAGTTTCTTCACGCCAATCGACTTTCGAGAGATGACGTCAAAAAAGTTGCAGAGTCCAAACAGCGTTCCGCGGACGTGCTCGTCCATTATCCCTCGAATTGCAACTGGAAGTATCTGCGTCATCATCACGTGACAGTCGTGAGACTTCATTCCGTCCCATCTAACACATCGTCATCGTCATCGTCATCATCATCCGGTTTTCCTCCGTGGAGCTCGCCCCTGATATTCAAAAATCTCAAGTCGTTCCTTGCTTTCGGCCCATCTTTGGTCCTCTCCGGCATGTTTAGCAGGGTGCCAAGCAGACTCTCGCACACGTTTTTCGTGATATGCATGAGGTCAAGGCAGTGGGGTGTGCGGAGAATCTTCCAGTACCTCAGGTCCCAGAGAACAGACCTTGTTTTCCATACACCCTCCAACGGCGCCGGCGCCTTTCGCTTCTTTCCCGGTGCAGGGCACTCTTTCCAGTTCTTCAACAGCTCGTCGATTTGGGCTCTTCGCATCTCAACTTCATTGTTGAACAGATCTTTGCGTTTTCTCCACGGGTCATCCTTGCGAAGCCACCTTCGATGCCCCAAGAACACGGTTTTCGATGACCCGGGGTTTCTCTCTAGCTGGAGATACGTAGTGTCATCCATGCACCTAACGCATGCACAGAATCCGTGCGTCACCTGCCCCGCGACATATCCGTAACCGAGGTAGTCATGCACCGTCGTGAGGAGCGCGGCTCTCAATGGGAAAAACGTTTCTCCATAGGCGTCCCACGTATTGGCTGGCTCGTCCCATAACGTGGCTAGCTCCTCTTCCAACAACTGGACATACAGATTGATGTCGTTACCTGGTTGTTTCGGCCCTTGAATAAGCATACTCATCTGTATGTACTTCCTCTTCAAGCACAACCAGGGGGGTAGGTTGTATATACATACAAACACGGGCCAGGTGCTATGGGTGCTGCTCTGGTTGCCAAAAGGATTTAATCCATCCGTACTCATGCACAACCTGATGTTCCTTGGATCGTCGCCGAATTCGGGGTATTCGATGTCTAGCGCCTTCCACTGGCTAGCATCTGAGGGGTGTGTCAGCATCGTGTCATCATTCTCCGGATCGGTTCCATCATGCTCTTCTGGCTTCTTCCTTTCCGCGTGCCATCGCATGAGCTTCGCCTGTGTGGGGTCTGCGAAATACCGCTGCAGACGGGAAGTTATCGGAAAGTACCACACCACTTTTCGAGGAGAGGCCTTCTTCCCTGTCTTGTATCGAGTTGCGTCGCACACCGGGCATATGGTTCTCTCCGCGTCCGCGCCCCGATAGATTGTGCAGTCATTAATGCAAGCATGGTATTTCACGTGAGGTAAATCCAGAGGGCACACGACTTTTTTCGCCTCCTCGATGCTCGTTGGACACTTGTTCCCCGTGGGAAGACGGTCGTGCCAGAATGCCATGTTCTCATCGTAGCTCGCATCGGTCCATCGGTGTTTTGTCTTCATCTCGAGGGTCCTTAACGTTACGTTCAGACGGGTATCCTCGCTCACGCATCCTTCATACAATGGAGTAACGGCGTCTATCTCCAGTTGCGACAACTTCGATTTCTCTCTAGCAGCAGCTCTGGTGTTGCTAGTCTCCTTGAGAAGCAGATCTTGGACATGAGGGTCCCGCACCCAGTACGACGACGATGGCACGACATCTTCATCATGATGTCCTTCGTCTTGATTATGATCATCATGTCCGACATCTTCATCACGATGTCCTTCGTCTTGATTATGATCATGTCCTTCATCTTGATCATTATGTCCTTCATCATGTCCGGGCGACTCTTCATCTTCATCACTTGTCGGGTAAAGAGTGTAGCCATCCATAAAACCACGACGGATAAGGTGCGACTCCAAGTCACCAGAATCGCATCTGATCAAGTGTTTCAGTTTGCATCTTCGACAAGGACATCCTATCTCCGTCATTCTATTTCGAAACATTTCGTCCGTCGCATGTTTCATAAATCTAGCCACGGTGCCTGTGCTTATATGCATGGTTGCCTACATAGTAAAAAAATATCAAATGAAAAATTAATTAGAATCAAATTACGTAATATATGGATATATGATGCATGCACATGGTCGTCGACGGAAAAATTCGGCATGACCTATGCTAAAAATAGGACATTCTCGGAGTGTGTGGTCGCCGAAATGGAAATGAATCAACATTTTGGCAACACATGTCAACTCATTTTTAAGACATCCACAAATTTCATCAAAAATACGCAACACAATTTCGCATATATGTATATATGCAACCATATATATGAATCTTTTGTGACGACGTATCGTCCCTCCAACAACTCACCAACTATAGATCTTGCCGACACGAGACCGATCGAGAGAATACGTTTGTATGTGGCTATAGAAAGTGAAAAGATGGAAGGGAAAGTGGTAATAAAGTGAGAGATGAGGGTGGAGGCAAATGTTTACTAGATTCCCCACACATATATATAAAATAAAATAGGTTAAATAAGTTTTAAATGGTGGGCAAATGGGGGAAATTGGGTGGTGAGGAGGTGGGGGGCGACCAGATCTAAAATGGGGTGGAGATATGGGGGGATGGGAGGTGGGGGGTGGTCCCAACCACTTAAATTCGTTCCAGGTATACCCGTGACGCACATCAGATTTGGCACGTCACGGCTAGGTTTGGTACCCGCGGCGCACGTAACAGCGGTGCGTCACGGCTATAGATGCCACCCGTGGAAAAGATAGCCGTGACGCACCACTGGCATGTGCGCCGCGGCTATCCAACATAGCCGTGACGCACCGCTAGATGGGTGCGTCGCGGGTATGCCTCGGAGGCTCGCCACCCCGGCCCCACACATACGCGCGACGGGCCTTTTATTCGGTGCGCCGCGGCTATGCCTTTAGGCGCGACGCGCAGAAACGTGGTGCGCCGCGGGTAATAGGCGTGACGCGCCAAATGTTATGTGCGTCACGGGTATCATCACTCCTATAACCATTTTCCTAGTAGTGTTGGTCCTCTCCTTGGGGGCTCTCCTGGCCTTATATAGATGGCCAGGTCTCGAGTTCCATCCGGAGAGGACTCAAACCCTAGCTGGGTCGGTTACAAATTCCCTAACTTAACCCGCAAGTTGATTCGGGTGGGCTCCACATGGGCCTTCTAGAGTACTCCAAGGGCGCTTCCTTTTGGGCCTTGACCAGAAGGCCTGAGAGGGGGTGTCTTTACTCGTAGGGTCCAAGATCCATGCCTTCGTCAGTAGCCCCCGAGCGCGTGCTTGACTGGGGCTTTTCCAGTCGAGTAGGCGGTCATACTCTCCTTATTTTTATGGAAGATTGCTCTGACAGTCATTGCTTTTCAAAAGGGTGTGTTCCCTGTATCATGGGTCATCATGCTCGAGTATCGAGCGATATAAGCGCCTGTTTTACGGCTTTTTTCGCAGAAGGATGTGGCACAGTAGCTTGGCTCTCCCGAGAGATCGGGGCCAATTAATTGCGACTAGGGCAAAAACATTCCTGGCCTACTCAGATTCGAGACCTCCGACTCGAACCCGATAAGGTGATTGTTGCGACTGGGCCGTTGTGGACTTACCGAATCGAACTTAACCTATGGGGGTACCCGGCGCGTCCGCTAGGATTTTTCTTCGTGTTATTGACACGGAATTATACCGGAGGACGCAGCTTTCGAGTGCGATTCCAGGCCCAAAAGACAGATCTTTTCGGGTCTTACCTTCATATTCGAAGAATACGGCATCCGGATGTGCCTAGTCGGCTGAACAATCCAGGTTCTTATGATGTAAGATTATCATGTGTAGGAGAGGTAGGTGTTTCCTACCCTGATTAATTTATTTGAGCTCCATACGAAAGAAATTTCGTGTTGGAAGAAGAAACTAAGCCCGTATGAAAGAGTTTTCATGTTCGGGATGCTGTGCCCATACGAAAGAATTTTCGTGCATAGGGTATTTTTCTCTTGTTCGAAGAGGTCTTGCTTTATGAACTGTTCATGAAAAAGTTGCTTTTATCCGAAGGAATTGATATTCATGCGAAGATAATTTCGCGTTTGAACTTCCACTCGAAAAGATTTTGGTTTTGAATGACGAAAGCCATGACGTCATGACGCACTCCTCTTCTCCCGATGGGACGTGACGGAGTGGCAGCAGAAGGTGGCCCACCTTGTCAGCTTTTTGACCGGGAAACGAGACGTCGTTCCCGGTTTTTACGCGAGACGCGCAGTAAATGCGCACGATCTTCTGTTAAGATCGTGGCACGAAACAGCACTGGGCCGCCGCTTCGTCTCATCCTCACGCGTGGCGGCCGTGATAGGCTCCACGTAGCGCATCGTACGGCTGAGATCACTTCGCCCCGTGTATAAATACGGGTGTTAGCGCTGCGGTAAAACTTTCCCAGCTCTCTGTCTTCATCTTCTTCCTTGCGCTCATCTTCGTCTTCCTCGCGCTCGAGCTCTCGCTGCAAACAATGGCTGGCGGAAAGAGACGCGGTGCTGCCGGTTCTGCATCCGGTGAACCTTCCGCGCAACCCGCGCCCCGCGCCGGCGACTGGCGTTCTCCCAACACCACCGCAAAAAGTATCAAGGAGATGCAGCGGGAGGGGTTGCTGCCGGCGGAGGCGGAGAAGCGAGTCCGCCTCGGGAAAAAGGAAGAGGTACCCAATCCTCAATCGAATGAGCGCGTGGTCTTTGTGGACCACGTGACTCAAGGCCTTTCTTTTCCCCTTCATCCCTTCTTCCTCGGGTTGCTGTGTGTCTATGGCCTACAGCTTCACGATCTCCCCCCGAACGCGGTGCAGCACATTACGTGCTTCATCGTGTTCTGCGAATGCTATCTCGGCATTCGCCCGCACTGGGCGCTGTGGAAGGCGCTCTTCAAGGTCCGGATCTTCCGCGAGAGATCGCGGGTGGAGTCCGAGCTCGGCGAACCGCTTCGCACGGGCGGCTTCGGGATCCAAGCGCGACAAGAAGGCAGCTACTTCAACATGCATTTTGTCGACTCCGCCCAAAGCTGGCGGAAGAGGTGGTTCTACGTCGTCGACAACAGCTCGGGTGGGATCGTAGAATTCCACCCGTTCGCTGTTCTGACGAGGCGAAAGTCTTGGGGGCACAAGATGTCATCCGAGGAGACTCAGACCGTGGCGCCCTTACTCGCAAAAGTAGCTGCTCTCCGGGATCAAACCGCGGGAGTCGTGCTCAACGGGATGCATTTGGCGAGTATCTTCCTGAAGCGTAGGATCCAGCCTCTGCAGCAAAGGCCTTCCACTATGTGGGAGTATCAAGGCGCAGAAGATCCCAGCCGAGTGAGCCGCGAAGAAATTTCGAATGTGGAATTCGAGAAGAAGATCGCGGCTATCACTCGACTGAAGGTAGGGGAGAAATTCCCCGATTGCTCAGTCGAAGCTTTTGCTGCTTCAAATCCTCCTCCAGCTGAGGTTAGCTTCTTGTCTTTAAGTTACTTTCATCTTCTGAATTCTTAGTCGATAAGATCTTTCTTGTCTTCTTGTCTTTGTAGAGTCTAGCCATGGCGGACTGCTACCCGCCAGCTACGGGGGAGGCTTCCTCGGAGCAAGTGTCGAGTCATCAGGACGGCGCGGTTGACACCAGCGTCGCCAACGCTTCCTCGAGCTCAGAACACGATTCTTCGGATGACGTCGAAGACTCGAGTGGCGTCCCCTCGAAACGTCGTCGGGTAGATGAAGACGAAGCTACTTCAAAGGACAAATCCTTGGAAGCATCGCCCAGTCAGGCTCCTATCCACGCGACTCCACTCCGCTCTCTTGCTCCCTCGCCTTCGTTCCCGGTGATGACGACCGCTTGGAACGCGGATCTGCTGGACGACGACGACGAGGATGACGAGTAAGCGTTTCTTCTTTATTCTTGGTCGAAGATTTTTCGTGTTTCATCATTGGTGTTTTCTGTCTCTCGCTGCAGCCTTCAGACAATCAGTCCACGCAGGTACGCCGCCGCCGTTCCTCCCGAAAAGAGGAATAAGGCAAAGGACGCGGGTGAGACCCCACCGCGGGAACCATCCAGAATTCTCCCAGAGCAGCCCCTGAAGCTACGACTGTGGAACGTGAAGCCCCCAGCTCTGCCGCCAGGACTTCTGCTTCGAAAGAAGTGACGGGCAGCTCTACGGATCCTCTCTCCCGCGCCTCCGGGCAGGTAAACTTCAACTTCTGTCTTCAAATTTTTATCGGGTGCACGACAGTGCTCCCGATGGGAGTAGCCCCCGAGGCTGCAGTCGATCGCGTGCGATCGGCTACAGGCTCAGAGTCTTGTTCATCTTTTCTCCATGGTTTTCACTTTCCTCGGGTGCACGGCAGTGCTCCCGATGGGAGTAGCCCCCGAGGCTGTAGTCGATTGTAAATAATCGGGTACAGGCTCAAATCTAATTCCTTTAACTTTCTTCCTGTTTTTGCAGTCGCTTATTGACTCTCTTGCGGCAATCGGTCGCCGTGTCGTTCTTGCTGAGTCAGATTGCTTGTCGCTTCGGTCAGACCGTAGCCGACTCAAAACTGAGAACGACCTTCTTAAAGGTAAATTTCATTATCTCCTTGGCTTCAGTGTATCATCCATTCTTGATTTTTGATTAACATCTTCTTTGTAGCTCGACTTGAATTCGCGGAGTCCGAAAAGACCAGACTTTCAGAGCAGGTAACTGCTCGGGAAGCTGACTTGGCGGCTACCCGACAAGAGCTAGAGGCTTCTCGTATGCAGTCGGAAGATTTCAGTCGACAGCTTGCAGAAGCGCGGAAGGCCTTGAAGGACCTGGAGGATGCTGGCAGTAAGGCCGATAGCGACGTTGTCGCGTTCCTCCGTCCCCTTGCCGAGCGTTTCGCGGGTAAGTGTCTTGGATTCTTGCGATCTTTGATTATGCTGTCTCTTTCTAAGTATTATCTTCTTCGTTTATAGGTCTTCTGGACATCCCTCTAGAGATTCCTGGGCTCCAGCGTGTGGACGTGCTAACCGATACACTTGCACAGCTTAAGAGTCACTCTGATGGGATTCTCTCCCTGATTAACGATGCCTCTCAAGTGTTGGTGCAAGTACATGGTCGCCTTGTCGCCAGCGGCACTCCTGTTCCTAAGCTGGATGATCTGCTGAAGGTATTCTCGGAAGGCAGTCTTCTGGATTCCTTCGCAGTCGCTCAATCGGAGGCTGGCGCGAAGACTGCGATCCAATTCGCTCGGGCGCACGGAGTCGAAGGTTTGGAAGAGGCTTACTCATCCATTCCAGTCGACCCCTCCACGGGCAAAAAGGTACGGCTCTCTCGTTTTGGCGAGCAAGCCGCCATTCTTGCTCGGAAGCTGTCTGAGATATTTGCTCGGCAGAAGGGAGGGTCGAGTGTCGCTAGTGGGAGCACCAATGTAGCCTCGTAGCTTTTTAATTTCTTTCCTCGAATGTAATGAACCTTGGGATGTATTCCCGTACCTTCGTTGTCTTTGATTGAAGTATTTATCTTTGAGATTTGTTCCTTTGGTTTAAGCCTTGTCTCCCGATGGGAGTAGCCCCCGAGCGTTTAGTCAGATGTGCGACTAGAAACAACTCGAGTAGGGCATCTCACTTATTTCCTTGTACTTCTTCCAGGCTACTGTGTTTGCCGCGGAAGCTTCGGGTGGACGTGGTAATCCAGTAAATCCACTTGTGGCCGCCGTGGGCACTTTTGCTGGCCTCCGTGATAAGGTTCAGGAGGGTGAGCGTAGGCTGAAAGCTCTGCGCGGGGTGGCTGATGTGGCGATATCCAAACAGAAATTGGCGGCTGAGCGCGAACAATTCCTGATGGATGAACTGTCTTCAGTCGCAAGGGAGTTGCTATGTAAGTAGTGCAGCCCCCGTGCATTTTTCTTCCCTGTATTCCTTAGCTGACTAAGTGCGTCTGCTCTTCAGTTGTTAGACCGGATGACAGGGAGGAAAAGCAGTGGGTGGAAAACCACATTCATCAAGAAGATAACAGCTCAATACCTCATGCGAATAATTTCTGGTCTGATCGCAGTCGAGGGTTTGTGATGGCCACCTTGAAATTTCGAGTCCTCCAGGCGAGAATTCTCGTGAGTTCTTTTCACGAGGTCTTGGTTGCGATGAATGCTGCTTTTTATCCACTCGAAAGGGGTCCCGAAGACTGGAGCTATCTGATCAGGTTGTTTGGACGGGAAGGAGAGATTCGCGCGTGCGTACGCAACCAAATGACGTGCGGCGCGGTTGTGGCTCTCTCTTTTGTCCGAATATGGCATCCCGAGATAGACTTGAACTCCATAGCTCGGCGCCCAGATTATGCAATCGAGGATATCTCGCCGTATTACGATGCCGTGCGTCCTGCAGCAGAGAAGATTATCCGAATGACCTCTGAAGAGGTAGATAGAGTTTTGTCGACTGAGAATGCTCAGCGTTTTGACTGATTGTCGGATGTAAATATCCTGTAATCTGTTTATAGTTTGTGAAAACTGTTGTAAGGTGTGTAACCTCGTATTTGATGATGTTTCTCTGTGATGCTTAGTTGTAGGTGTAGCCCCCGTGTGTTTTTATGGGGTGTGTACCTGTAACTTTTAGCATGTAAAGAATCAGAAGCTGCGAGTGAATATGATGAAGGAATCGCGTCTTTATTGCAATGACTGAGAAGCCATGTATTCAAACTACAGGACTGGCTAAAATAGCCTTATTTTCTGTTGCGGAAAACAAATAAAATCTAAGGGTAGAATTTGCGGAGTTGCGCGATATTCCATGGGTTGGCGTAAATTCCTCCAGTGTCTGGATTCTTCAGCCTGTAAGCTCCACCCGGGATAACTTCGTGTATGATGAAGGGTCCTTCCCAGGGCGGGTCGAGCTTGTGTCCTTCCTTTTGCTTGAGCCGCAACACTAAGTCTCCTACCATGAATGATCTGTGGCGTATGCGGCGACTATGATAGTTGCGTAGCGATTGCTGATACACTGCGGATCTCGCGAGTGCGATGTCCCGCATTTCGTCGAGTGCGTCCATATCTTCTGCGAGCGCTTTGTTGGAAGTTTCTTCACTGTAGGCTACAACTCGTGGGGCGCTGAATCGAACTTCCTGGGAAGGACCGCTTCTGCCCCGTATACCATGAAAAATGGTGTGTACTGCGTTGATCGATTAGGAGTTGTGCGGAGGCTCCAGAGTACGGAGGGTAGCTCCTCTGCCCAATGTCCTGCAGCGGGATGTAGACGATCTAGTAATCTCTTTTTGATGCCAGCCGATACTAAGCCGTTAGATCTTTCGACTTGTCCGTTTGTTTGCGGGTGGGCAACTGAGGCAAACTTGAAATTGATTCCTTTCTCCTCGCAGAACTGTTGTGTTTCCTTTGCGGTGAAGTTTGTACCATTGTCTGTAATGATGTCGTGTGGTACACCGAATCTGCATACTATTGAATCGAGGAACTTGACGGCGCATTGGGCGCTAGCCGAAGTTACTGGCATAGCTTCGATCCATTTGGTAAATTTGTCGACTGCGACAAGCAAATGTGTGTATCCACCTGGTGTGGATTTGCGTAGTGGCCCAACCATGTCTAGTCCCCATTGCGCGAAGGGCCAGGCTATTGGTATCATGTGCAATTCCGTAGCAGGAGCGTGTGGTCTTGGTGCGAATCGCTGGCAAGCGTCGCATCGTTCGACTAGGCTTTTGGCATCGTTGGCTGCTGTTAGCCAGTAGAATCCTGCGCGAAAAGCTTTTCCCACTATCGCTCTCCAACTGGCGTGATGTCCGCAATCTCCTTGGTGTATGTCCTGGAGCAACTCCTTTCCATCTTCGGGTGCGATGCATCGCTGAAGTATTCCCGAGATGCTTTGCTTGTATAATTCTCCGTTGACTACTCGAAAGGACTTGCTACGCCTGATTATCTGTCGGGCCTCACGCGGGTCGGCCGGGAGCTGTCTGTGGAGCAGGTAGTCGAGATATTTCTGCGTCCAGACTGGCTCGACCAGGAAGATCTGCCGTGATATACTATGAATAAGCTCGATAAGCGCGACCTGCGGGCTGACCTCTGTTTCCGGCGCTACCGCGATTTTCTTCAATTTGACTTATCGCTTGCTTATCCGTTCGAAGTATATTCCTGGCGGTATGGGTGACATTGTGGAACCCATGTTGGCCAGTTTATCTGCTTCTTCGTTACTGGATCTTGCAATGTGCTTCAGCTCGCACCCTTTAAAGCTTCCTTCGAGTAGATTGTACATGTCGCGATACGCGACCATGTTTTCATCGTCTGTTGCACTATGAGGTTAGAATCGCCGTAGATCATTAATCGAGTGGCTCCGCAGGCGACTGCCATCTTCATCTCGTGCAACAGTGCTTCGTATTCTGCGTCGTTGTTCGATGCTGGATCATCTGGTGGAAAGTCTAGTCGCAGGGCGTATTGCAGCTTGTCTATGCGAGGCGAAATAAGAACGATTCCAGCTCCTGCTCCTTCGTTTCTCTTGGATCCATCGAAGTACATTATCCAATTGCTTGTGTATTCAGGCGGCCCAGGCGTTTGCAGTTCTGTCCATTCGCTTAAGAATTCCACGAGTACTTGAGATTTGACTGCGTTGCGTCCTGTGTAGGTGATGTCCCAGGCGCCCAACTCGATGCTCCATTTAGCTATTCTTCCGGATGCCATAGGGTTGTTCATGATTGTCCCGAGTGACGCATCATTAACCACTGTGATGGCGTGTTCCTGGAAGTAGTGTTTGAGCTTTCGAGCTGTGAGGACAACTCCATACGCGAGCTTCTGGTAATGAGGGTATCGTTGCTTGCATGGCGAGAGCACTTCGCTGATGTAATATATTGGTCGCTGGACTCCGTATGCCTTGCCATCCTCAGGTCGTTCGACTACGATTGTCGTGCTGATGACCTGGTTTGTGGCGGCTAAATAGAGAAAAAGTGGCTCCCTTTCTTGCGGTGTTGCGAGAACGCGCCTGCTCTGCAACGATCGTTTCAAGTCTGCGAACGCTTGTTTAGCTTCGGGTGTCCACTCGAATTTGTCCGTCTTCTTCAGTAGCTTGTAGAAGGGTAGCGCCTGCTCTCCCAATCGTGCGATGAACCTGCTTAGGGCGGCCAGTCGTCCTGAGAGCTGCTGGACTCCGCGTAGATTGGTAGGCTCCTTCATGGTGAGGATGGCTTGTATTTTCTCCGGATTGGCTTCAATGCCTCTGGCGGATACCAGGTATCCGAGGAGTTTTCCTGCGGGGACGCCAAAAACGCATTTGGTTGGATTGAGCTTGATCCGATATGCATTAAGGGCGTCGAATGTTTCTTTGACGTCCTCGAGGAGTGTGTCCTCTACTCGAGTTTTGATGACGATGTCGTCGACGTACACCTGTACGTTCTTGCCAATGAGATTGGCAAGGCACCTTTGCATGCAGCGCTGATATGTTGCGCCTGCGTTCTTCAGCCCGAAGGGCATTGTCGTATAGCAGTAGACACCATGTGGTGTGATGAATGCCGTCTTCTCTTCGTCTTCCTTTTCCATTCGGATCTGATTATATCCCGAGTAGGCGTCCAGGAAGGAGAGACGTTGGCAACCTGCCGTAGAGTCCACGATCTGGTCGATTCGTGGCAGAGGAAAATTGTCCTTGGGGCAATGCTTATTCAGTGACGTGTAGTCGATGCATACCCGAAGGATATCCGTGTTTTTCTTGGGGACCAGCACCGGGTTTGCCAACCAGGTAGATATCTTGATCTCCCTAATAAAGTTGGCGGCTAGCAGCCTGTTTACTTCTTCTCCAAGCGCCTTTTGCTTGGGTTCTGAGAATCGTCGAGTCGTCTGTTTGATGGGTTTGGCGTCAGGAAAGACTTCGAGTGAGTGCTCGGCAAACTCCCTGAGTATTCCTGGCATATCTGAGGGCTGCCAGGCGAAAATCTCCCAGTACTCACGGAGGAGTTTGACGAGCGCGCTTTCCTATGCTGGCGAGAGGGTTGTGGAAACTATCGCGGTCTTTGCAGAATCCGTCGGGTGCACTTGATGTTTGCGAGTGTCGCTGTTTGCGCTGAATTCTAGTTCAGGCGCGTTTTTCTTCGTGAGGGGCATAACGGAGTGGTCCGTGGTTTTTGCCAGCTCTTGAAGTTCTTCTTGCATCCCGAAAGATTTCGCGATCTCGTTGAATTCTATGTCGCACTTGTCTGACTTCTGGAAGTCTCCGTTGATGGTGATCACACCGTATTCGCCGGGTAGCTTGAGTTTCAGGTACGCGTAATGTGGTACCGCCATGAATCTGGCGAACGCTGTTCGACCCAGGATGGAGTGGTACTGTGAGGGCCAGTCGACAACTTCGAAGTCCAGGAATTCCCTTCTGTAGTTGCTTGGAGAGCCCAGTACAACCTCTAAGTTGATTGTTCCGAGTGGACGGACTGCCTTGCCCGGAACTATCCCGTGGAAGGATGTTTCTGATTCCGTTAGGCCGTCCAGGTTTTTGTTCATTCGACGGAGTGTATCCGCGTAGATGATGTTGATTCCGCTGCCACCGTCCATGAACACGCGGGCCAGGTCGTAATTTCCGATCTGAGCTTGGATGACGAGGGCGGCGTGCCCTGGTCGATAGACTTGTGGCGGATGGTCTTTCTTCGAGAACGTGATTGGCTGATCTGCCATCTTCAGGTACTCGATCTTTGTTGGTGGAGTCTGTACTGCCATGCATAGTTTTCTCGTGTTAGTCTTTTGAGCTCTGCGAGAGGGGCATACCTTCTGTATCATCCCGAGGATTTGTCCGTGTGGAGTCGGGTATGCATTGGATCCAGAGTTTTGTGGCGTTGGCGCAGGTAGTGCGGCTAGCGCCATGTTTGGATTTGCTGGTGGAGGTAGGGGTGGTGGCGGCTGGAACTGTTGTCCTCCTCCTGGTAGTGGCGGGTAGTTTTGGGTGGATGCAAATCTTTTCCTGGCGAGTGCGTCCGAGATGTCAAGGAACTTTCGGCAATCCTTGAGAAGGTGCGTTGCCTTAGTCTTGCCCGTGCGCTTATCTGTGAACAGATGTAGCGAGCAGTACGCATCAAGGTCTTCCTTGGGGGACTTTTCTTCTGTTTTTGGTTTCCACTCGCGGCTTCCACGACGACCAGAGTCGCGATTTCGCGTGAATTCCGCCGCCACTAACTCCTCTCTATCCTCGTGGTCGTAGTATTTCCTTCTCTTTTTCCGCCCGTGGCGGTCGTCTTCCCGTGCGGGTGATGACCCTCTTTCATTGCGTACTGCGTCTTCTCCATTAGCCCATTTTTCGGCTATGATCATTAGCTCCCCAATGGTTTTGGGCGCAGCTCTGCCTAGCTCCTCCCGAAACGCGGTTCTTCTTGCTCCTTTAGCGAAGGCTTCAATCGCCACTTCTTCTGAGATGGTTCCTGCAGTCTTTCTGAGTGTGGTCCACCGCTGGATATATTCTCGTGTGGACTCGCCACTCTTCTGCTTGCACGCTCGTAACTCTTCGATTGTGGCTGGCCTCTTGTAGGTCGACTGGAAGTTTTTGCAGAAATCGCGGTGTAGGTCGTCCCACGATGCATAGCAAGATTTGGGCCTTCTCTCCAGCCAGCTGCGGGTTGCGCCTGTAAGATGCAAATTGAGGTATTGCATGGCTGTGTTTTTGTTCCCACGTTGGCATTTTACTGCCGTGAGGTAGTCGCTTAACCACTGGGAGGGCTCGAGTGAGCCGTCGTATTTTGTCACCTCCGTGCTGAGCTTGAACCTTTTGGGTAGAGGTGCTTCACGAATGCTGCGAGCGAAACAAAGTGCTCCGCAGGTTTCGTCATCCGAGGATCCGGATGAGGAGCGCTCGCGATATCGAGAAGCCCTCGCTTTATCCACCTTCTTTTGGGAGAGATCGGATCGCGCGTCGTACTCGGACCGGTCATGGTCTCTACCTTTCCTTGGTTCCTTGCTTTGTTTTCTCGAGCGGCTGCTGTGGTGCCGCGAATTTTTGTCTCTTGGGCTGTCATCGCTGCTGCTTCGACTATCGCCGCGGCGGCGGGCCTCTTTTCCTCGACCGCGACGTGGCGATCTGTCCTTCCTCGGAGAGGAGCTCCTGTGCCTGCGGGGTGTATCTTTGTCCTTGTCCTTCTCCTGTCGTTCCTTCTCCAGTTGTTCTTTGCGATCGTGAGAGGTGAGCTTCGCGGCTGCCAGCCCTAGACCCTTGCGAATATGCTTGTATTGTTCCACCCGAGGGTCGCTGTCCGTCGGTTGGTTCATCTGCATGTAGGTTGCCGCGGCTAAGATCGCAGCGGCTGGGGTTTGCGGGTAGACGTTACCATCATCATCGACCCTCATGAAGGAAGACATGGTGGACCTGTTGGTCCCAGCCATGGATTCGTAGTCCCTTGTTGACGCTGCGGGTCCCTTCCTCCCAGGTCGGGTACCGACAGAAGGCGCATGGGATGGCTCCGCTCGACGTAGGCTTGATTCATCCGCCGCTCTCCTGCGGCGGGCTAGATCTGCTCGAGCATCCTTGATGTTTGAGGCCGCTCTCACTAGGTGATAGTGGTAGGCGGTTAGTTCTTCCTGCGTGGCTCCTGCCGCAGGTGGCTGACTCGTCCGCATGGATTCCTTGGCTTTCTTCCAAGCTTCCCGCGAGACGGCGATTATGTTGCGCTCCGTTGCGCTGAACTCGGTTTCCGATGGTTGTTCCGATTCTGCCATGCAGACTTGGTCCAGTCGTGGCCCGTGCATCCTAGGCGCAGATCGGAAGGCTTCTCGTACCCGAGAAGGTTCCTACATCGAGAGGGTGTGGTAGTCGGTTGCGTTGTAGCGGACGGACTCGCCGCTTTTTCCCGTAGGAAGATGCGAGTTGACGGCTCCGGATTCAGTCTCAGATCCATCCGAGAAGTGGAGGATCCCGTCTCTGTTCGCCAAGAAGTTGAAGCTGCCGAACGTCAGGGTGACGCTCTTTTCCAGATCCTCGAACGCCGGGCGTGATTCCGGCGAGTGAGGTGTGACCACGATAGATCCGATCCGTATAGGATTGTTCGAAGTCGTATTCGATGGTTTCCAACGAGAGTTGGACGTCGATGAAGCCGAAGATGCCGGTGATCCAGCGCCCGCGGTCCCCACGGTCGGCGCCAATTGTCGAAGCTCTAACTCCACAAATCCCTTAGGTGACCCTATCGGGTTTCGACTAGGAGGAGTCATGAGCGCTGGTGGAATCGTCGGCTTGACAGGTGGCGAGATTTACCCAGGTTCGGGGCCCTCGAAGAGGTAAAACCCTTACTCCTGCCTTCTGTCGATCTGTATTGGATGATTGGATCGGTTACAGGTTGCTCGAATCGAGAGTTGATCTCGAGTTTCAAGGCTTTTGTGGTCGTGCGGTAATACTTGGTCCTCTCCTTGGGGGCTCTCCTGGCCTTATATAGATGGCCAGGTCTCGAGTTCCATCCGGAGAGGACTCAAACCCTAGCTGGGTCGGTTACAAATTCCCTAACTTAACCCGCAAGTTGATTCGGGTGGGCTCCACATGGGCCTTCTAGAGTACTCCAAGGGCGCTTCCTTTTGGGCCTTGACCAGAAGGCCTGAGAGGGGGTGTCTTTACTCGCAGGGTCCAAGATCCATGCCTTCGTCAGGCATCTTCCCTGTTGCGAAGAAGAGCTTTACAGCATTGATAACCTCGGCCTTCAACGTGCCCCAGTTCCTCTGATAGAACCTTGCCGGGAAGCCATCAACACCCGGAGCTTTCAAGGGCCCTATTTGGAATAGTGCATCTCCGATCTCGTCATCTAAAAAATCTTTACAGAGCATATTGTCGGGGGGCTACCCCCGAATAGGGTAAAGGCAAGCGGTAAAGGCGACTTACAGAAGAGAGGTTTGGTCGAGTAGCCGACTACCCGGTACTCGCTACCCGGTCGACTGCTACTCGGTCTCACCTCAAGATGACCAGAAGGAGATATCATTCAAGTTCTCTCCATTCGAGTAGAAGAGTTGGCCCGAGTAAAATTGGCGGGAACCTACTCGGGCCAGAAAGTCAAAGGAGCCGTTCTGACACAGGATCCCGCGTATCCTGGGTCCGTACTTGGCAGTATTCGAACTACTGTTCATCTGGGACCGGCCTGCCTGACAGTGACAGCATGGAAGCAGGCCGTCGCAGGATAAGGGGGCCCTACTCTGTGTTTGGCACAGTGATACCAGTCTGTCCCCTTGTTTTGCCCAACGACTTTCCAGATGCAGCCAAGATTAGGAACCAAAGCTGTCAGCGGGAACCCGGAAGAAGGACGATGTGCACACTATGTCGACACTTGTCTAGGTTTGGACGTATCCGGCTGGGCACCAGGTATATAAGGTGCCCCGCCGCCTCCTGCGAGAGGCACGTTGAGATCGAACGGAGGAAACCCTAAGTTCTTGACCTAGTTCATCACGTAGAGAGAGGAGTGGCTACTCGGTAGCAAGATCCATTGTACTGTGGCTACTCGGTGAGACACCAGAATATACAAAGAAAGGCAGGAGTAGGGGTTTTACCTCCTTACGAGGGCCCTGAACCTGGGTAGATCGTGTTGTTTGCAGTGGTTACTTCGTACCTCACGCGGCTACTCGTCGCGTGATCCCTCCCCGAGCACCTCCAGCGTCCTTCATCCCCATATCATTAGCCATCCCATGGCATCTGCCGTGACACCACCACGACAGTTGGCGCCCACCGTGGGGCAACCAGCGGCGCTGGTTGGAGTTTCTGTTCGGACGGGATCTTCTTCAGCGGAGCGCGTGGTCTGTGGCCTTGTCCACAGATTCGGCTCCTTCGACTTCGTCACCGACAACGCCGGCTGTTTCGGCGGCATGGCCATGCCGGAGGGCGGCTCGGTGATCTCCTTCGGCTCTCACCTCGTCTACGTCGCCACCGTCGCTAACCGCGCGTACCCTGAGCTGGTGCATGACGCGGAGGATCCTCCCGCGGTGATTGCTGCTCGCGGAAGGCCCGCGTGCCGCTCTGCGAGCTGCGCTGAGGTGATGGTGACGGGCTTGGCGGCAAACACTGGCGCAGCCGCTACTGGCGCTGCGGCCGTCGTCGAGGATCTTGATGAACCGGCTGCTGGCGGCAGGACTCACCGGCCCTACGAGAGGGAGAGCAACTTGCCGCCTTCCACGTCTACGGTTATTCCCGCGTCGGCTACGCGACCCGGCATGCCGACTCCCACCGACATCGAGCTCCTAGCCATGAGGGAGCAGCTCGAGCGGCAACGCTTGGAGCTGCTTGCCGAGCAGGCGGAGTTGGACAAGGTGAGGTTGGAGTTGAGCCTAGATCAGCTCGAATACAACAAGGCTCACGGCTTCACGCCAGTCGCTAGGAGAGCTAGCAGAGTAGGTGGCACTCGGCGCAACTTGGGTGTCGAGATGGCAACGGTTGCAGAGGTTCCCGCTCAGTCCGCTACCGCGAACACCTCCACAAGGCCAAGGTACAGCACGCCCGCCAAGACGCTCAGGGCTGCAGAGGCCGTGGCTGCCGAGTTGCCGCGTCTCGACGGCGACGCGCGCATCAGGCAGCAGGAGAGGCTCAACGAGTTGGTTTGGAGGCCGCCAGGCAGAATGAAGAGTTCCGGAAGGCCAACCCGGGTGCTGGAGCCTCGCAGGTGGTGCACTCGCACGCGGCTAGATCTAACGATCAGGCCTCGTCCCCGCATCCCAGCCGCGAGAAGAGCCGTAGTGGACGTTCAGGCCGAGATAGGCAAATGCAGGTGTACGACCGGACTGCTGCCGCGAAACAGCGCGCTGTGCCGCAGCAGTCCGGTCAGGAACACAACGCTGCAAGAGCAGGCTCTCAAGCCCATCAAGCTCAAAGCCAGGCCCGAGATGGTGCACGTCCAGGTCCTTCTCGGCAACCCGCAGCTCAGCCTACTCGGCAGAGGCAGCAGCCGCGTGCAGTGGCGCCAGTCGCCAACCCGGTGGTGCAGCCTGCAGCCGTGGACAGATATGATGACGGCTACTCGGCTATGGAGATGGCTGGTTATGATATTCATGACCGTGTTGGTGAGCGCGTGTTGGCGCCTGGAGATGCAAGGCATCAGTTGGACCGTATCAGATTGTCGGCGCGGCTTGAGAGCACGGGTCCTCCGGGCCCCGAGTGCTTTGGCCCGCGCATCATGAACGAGCCGTCCGTGAAGAACTTCCAGCTTGCAAGGGGCACCAAGAGCTACAATGGCAGCACCAAGCCTGAAGATTGGCTCAATGACTATGTCACCGCGGTCCATATCGCGAATGGCAACAGAAGATGGGCTGTGCGCTATGTTCCGCAGATGCTAGAGGGTCCAGCTTGCACTTGGCTCAACAACTTGCCCAAGAACAGCATCAACTGCTGGCTGGACTTCTCGGATGCTTTCATCAGCAACTTCACCAGCACGTACAAGAGGCCGAATAGGCCGCAGCAGCTGTCTGCTTGCAGGCAGCGAGAAGACGAGACAGACCGCGAGTACCTTACTCGGTGGAGCACACTGAGGAACACCTGCGAGGGTGTGAATGAAGCACAGGCCATTACTTGGTTTGCGCAGGGATGCAGACATGGCAGTATGTTGTGGCAGAGATTGCAGAGGGAGATGCCAAACAGTCTCGCGGAGACCATCAAGATTGCGGATCAGTACGCACTCGGTGATCCTACTCAGCCACTGATGGACTCCTCTGAGCCGAGAAGAAACTTCAGCAACAGCAAGCGCAACGAGTTCCGCAACAAGCGCCGAGTAGATACTCGGTATGATCCTGAAGAGGTGAATGCAGTGACTGTTGGAGCTGGTGGCAGCCAGAGGCAGAAACCTGCTGGAGCCTACGGGCAGAACCAGAACCAGGGCCAAGGCAACAAGAAGCCATTTCGCACCTCCCAGTCGGGTAGCGGGAACTCCGAGCAGCCGAAGAAGTTTGTCTTTGATGACATGAAGGATGGTCCATGCAGCTTTCACACTCACCACCCCTCGAGGCCTGCTAACCACACTACTCGGCAATGCTAATGGTGGGAGGCGATCAAGAGTGATGGCTTGCCTCCTCCTCCTCCTCTGCCAGCAGCCAATGCCAATGTGCAGCCTACTCGCGCACCCGCAGCTCGGCCGCCAGTGTACCCGAGAAGAGAGAATGTGAACCAGGTGGCTTTAGGAGCCAACCGCAACATCAACAACGAGAGCTACCGCAACAACAACAACAACTATAACCGCAACAACAACAACAGAGGCAACAACAGCAACTACCAGGGCAACAACAACAACAACGGCAACAATGGGGGCGGAGGCTCCAACCAGTACCAAGAGCACCATGAGAGCTACATGATCTTCACTTCTGAGCCAGTCGACAAGCAATCACAGCACAGGCGGGCCATGGAGGTCAATGCAGTGATTCCTGCTGTCCCTCACTACATGTACTGGTGCGACCAGGAGATCAGGTGGTCCCGAGTAGATCATCCCAAGGTGATGCCCAACCCGGGTACTTATGCCTTGGTGCTGGATCCTACCTTCCTGGGTCCCGAGAAGAATGTGAGGTTCAGCAAAGTGCTAATCGACAACGGCAGCAGCATCAACATTGTGTACAAGGACACACTCGAGAAGCTTGGCCTGGCCGAGAACATGATGCTGCCCAGCAAGACCACTTTCCATGGCATTGTGCCCGGGATCTCGTGCAACCCGATTGGCCGAGTGTGGATAGATGTGCTATTCGGTACCCGGGAGAACTGCCGCACAGAGCGCCTGCAGTTTGAAGTGGTTGATCATCAGAGCCCCTATCATGCTCTACTCGGTAGGCCTGCTCTGAGCAAGTTCATGGCTTCCACGCATGTTGCGTACCTGAAGATGAAGATCCCTGGTCCCAATGGCATAATCACTATCGCTGGCGATTACAAGAAGTCCATAGAGTGTGCCTCAGCTAGCTCCAAGCTGGTAGAGTCGATGGTGATTGAGGCCGAGAAGAAGAAGATGTACGAGGTGGTGGCCATGGCTCAGTCCGCACAAGCTGGTGCACAAGGTGTGCCGAGTACCCAGCATGGTACTGCCTTCCAAGCTGCCAAGGAGACAAAGAAGGTCCAGGTCGACCCCGAGTTCCCCGACCGCGTAGCCATCATTGGCTCCGGGTTGGCGGAGAAATAGGAAAGCGAGCTCATCCACTTCCTCCGTGAGAATCGGGATGTATTCGCCTGGACCAATGAAGATCTACCAGGAGTCCCGAGGGAGTTGGTTGAGCACTCTTTACATGTGCGTCCTGACGCCAAGCCCGTGAAGCAGGCTATGCGCCGTTTCGGAGATGAGAGAAGGAAGGCCATTGGTGACCAGATCACCAAGTTACTGATAAGCAATTTCATCATGGAGGTGCTGCATCCGGATTGGTTAGCCAACCCGGTCATGGTCGAGAAGAAGAAGGAGGATCCCAAGGCTGCTACCGCATGGCGTATGTGCGTCGACTACACCGACTTGAACAAGGCATGCCCCAAGGATCCTTTCCCGCTACCTCGCATCGATCAGGTGATCGATTCCACTGTTGGTTGTGAACTGCTGTCTTTCATAGATGCCTACTCTGGTTTCCACCAGATTGCACTCAACCCTGCTGATCAAATAAAGACTGCTTTCATTACCCCGTACGGGGCTTATTGCTATCGTGTCATGTGTTTTGGCTTGAGGAATGCGGGTGCAACCTATCAGAGATGCATGCAGAAATGCTTGCACGACCAGCTCGGCAAGAATGTGCAGGTGTACGTAGATGACATTGTCATCAAAACGAATAAAACACATACTCTGCTTGCCGACCTGGAGGAAACCTTTGCTAACCTACGCAAGTACAAAATGAAACTGAATCCGAGTAAGTGCACCTTTGGTGTACCGGCTGGAAAGCTACTCGGTTTTCTAGTTTCTAGTCGGGGCATTGAAGCCAATCCTTCAAAGATAAAAGCTATTGAAAGCATGTCTTTACCGAGATCACTGAAGGATGTACAGAAGTTCACAGGTTGCTTGGCATCTCTGAGCCGTTTCCTGGGCCGAATGGGCGAGAAGGCCCTACCTCTATACCAGCTGATGAAGAAAAGTGACAAGTTTGTCTGGACTCCGCAAGCGGACGTGGCATTCAATGAGCTGAAAGCAATGCTGGCTAGCGCTCCCGTCTTGGCTAGTCCGCTACCCAAGGAGCCCATGCTGCTGTACATTGCTGCGACTAACCGAGTAGTCAGCGTGGTGATAGTGGTGGAGCGAGAAGAAGAAGGCAAGAGTGTGCAGCGCCCGGTATATTATCTCAGTGAGGTGCTGTCTAGCTCCAAGCAGAACTACCCGTATTACCAGAAGATGACCTACGGTGTGTACCTGGGCGCCAGGAAGCTGAAACACTATTTCCAGGAGCACCCCATCACTGTTGTGAGTTCTGCTCCCATTTCAGACATCATGGGCAACAAGGAGGCGAGTGGCAGAGTAGCCAAGTGGGCGATTGAGCTAGCCGCGTATGCCCCCGCGTATGCGAGAAGAGATGCCATCAAGTCTCAGATCCTGGCGGAATTTCTTGTGGACTTGGCCGAGGTGCAGTATGAACCTCCTGCTCCAGTTTCCAACTATTGGAGGATGCACTTTGATGGCTCGAAAGTGAAGGAAGGCCTTGGTGCTGGTGTCGTGCTTACGTCACCCAAGCGAGATCAACTCAAGTATGTGCTGCAGATCCATTTCAAGGCGTCCAACAATGTTGCAGAGTATGAGGCAGTGGTTCATGGCTTGCGAGTAGCCAAGGAAGTTGGAGTGCAGCGCATCATATGCTATGGTGATTCTGATCTGGTGGTACAGCAAGTCTGGGCACTTGGGATGCTTTGGATGCCAATATGGCGTCGTATCGTTTCCTGGTGCAGTCTATGACAGGATTCTTCGAAGGCTGTGAGTTCCAGCACATTCACCGAGCAGAGAATGAAGCAGCAGACGAGCTATCCAAGTTGGGATCTTCTCGGCAGTCCATCCCGGCAGGGATTGCCTTGGAGCATTTGAGGAAGCCATCCATCAAGCCTTCCCCCAACTCGGAATCCATCTTCGTTCCTTCTCTGCCAAGTGAGGAATCTGATCCCATGGACATTGACTGGGAGAATGCTACAGGAAACCCGGGGACTGCCGTCCTCTACTCGGGGACTGCCACTCCCTACTCGGGGACTGCCACTCCCTACTCGGGGACTGCCACTCCCTACTCGGGGACTGCCACTTCCCTACTCGGGGACTGCCACTCCCTACTCGGGGACTGCCACTCCCTACTCGGGGACTGCCACTCCTTACCCGGGGACTGCCAGTCCTTACTCGGGGACTGCCACTCCTTACTCGGGGACTGCTGTCCTTAACCCGGAGGCTGTCGCATTCATTGAAGAAGTTCTCGCCAACCGATCTGGGCTACAAAGAAGCGCTCCTAATCCTCCTGAGCAATCGCAGGTGCCTGTCCCAATGGAACTGGACGAACCAGTGTTTCCCACGCGGGAGACGCCGAGTTGGGCAATGCCCATATTATCCTTTCTAAGGGACGGTACTCTGCCAGAAGATGAGGTGGCTGCAAGACAGATTCAGAGAAGATCCAAGGGCTACACTATAGTCCGAGATGTGCTGCACAAGAGAAGTGCCACAGGCGTGCTGCAACGTTGTGTGGACCCAGCAGAAGGAGAAGAGATCCTGGTGGAGATACATCAAGGGGAGTGTGGGCATCACGCCTCATCTCGGGCATTGGTCAAGAAAGCTTTTCGGCATGGCTTCTACTGGCTCACTGCTCTGCAGCAAGCTGAAGATATTGTGAGGAAGTGCAATGGCTGCCAGATGTTCGCAAGTAAGATTCACATGCCTGCTTCTGAGTTGAAAACAATTCCTATCACATGGCCGTTTGCTGTTTGGTGCCTGGATATGGTTGGCCCCTTCAAGCCGGCTAAAGGCAACATGACACATATCTTGGTCATGGTGGACAAGTTCACCAAGTGGATTGAGGTGAAGCCTATTCGGAAGTGCGATGGGGTCACAGCTGTGAAGTTCGTGAAGGATGTGATCATGAGATATGGCTACCCGCACAGCATCATCACCGACAACGGCACTAATTTCGCAGAGGGGGCAATGGTGCGGTTCTGCAGAGATAAGCATATCCGACTAGACGTTGCGTCAGTCGCGCACCCTGCCTCCAATGGGCAAGTTGAGAGAGCAAATGGAATGGTACTAGCAGGCATAAAGCCTAGGCTGATTGAGCCACTGCTGAAAACACCTGGGTGTTGGCTAGACGAGTTGCCAGCGGTGTTGTGGAGTCTAAGGACTACCCCTAACCGGTCAACCGGCTACACGCCATTCTTCTTGGTATACGGGGCTGAGGCCGTGTTGCCAATAGACTTAGAGCATGACTCCCCCCGAGTAACCCTCTACACTGAGGTGGAGGCGAGAGAAGCTCGAGAAGACGATGTTGACCTGCTTGAAGAAGCAAGAGAGCTGACTCTGTCACGTTCGGCTATCTACCAGCAAAACCTGCGGCGTTATCATAGCCGAAAAGTGAACCCAAGGGTTTTCCGAGAAGGAGACATGGTCCTTAGGCTTGTGCAGTGCACAGCCGGGATGCACAAGTTGTCTCCTCCATGGGAAGGGCCTTTCATTGTGAGCAAAGCGCTGCACAATGATGCGTACTACCTTGTAGATGTGCGCCCATCACAGGCGAACAGGGCAGATAAAGCTGGAGAGGAATCAAAGCGTCCCTGGAATGTAGCTCTACTCCGTCGTTTCCATTCGTGAGCGAAAATGTGTATGTACTCTCAATTCTACTTTGCAATCTGAAATTGAACTCGGGGACTGCCCTCGCCCAAATTTGCTCCAAGTGTTCCTACTCGGCTTTACTATTTGCCTATTCGGTTGCTTCACTTCGAAACTCATAAGCGTATTGAGTACTGTGTCTAAACCTATATGCCAACTCTTCGACTCTGCTGCTGTCCGAAACCCGGCTTCATGGCAAGCAAGAGAACAAGCAAAAGGTCAATGAGCACAAGAAAATTGCTAAGGAAGAAAAAGTGTGGGAACCGAGTAGAGTGTTTGTTACTTATGTTCTCTGTTTCGTCTTTTCGGCTAAGTGGTGGGCTGCGTTACTATGATTGTTTCTAAGTGGCTAAGTATTTGCAGCTCTACTCTTTGATTCTTGTGACTCGAATACCAAAAAAGCAACAAGTTGCGGGTAGAGCAGAGATGAAAAGGTAGGGTGAATAAGAAACGCAACTCGGGGACTCGCATGGAAACGCAACTCGGCATTCAGCCCAGGTTGAACAAACTGATTAAGTTGGAAATAACAAAGTGGGAATAAAATTGAGTAGCAAGAGAAAACGTAAATAAGTCTGGTACATCTGCACCCGGCATCCCGGGGATCTGATAAATGTTTGAGTAAAAAAGCTTGCAGGATAAGATCATGTCGAAGAGGCGGTGTTGTCGGTGTTGGCATGGGCTGCTTCATTCTCGGTGGCGGTCTTGTTCGCCTCCGTCTCCGTGCTGGCTGCAGCTGCCTTCGCGGCTTCCTCCTCGGCGCTTGTGTTGGTCGCATCCGCTTCCGGGTGGACGGTGGCGGACTGCTCCATCTCGGATGGACCAGAGGCTTGGCCGGGAGGGCGTACCGTGTCGTCGAGGGCGGCACCGGATGAAGTGCCGAACTCGAGGGCAGCTGTGTCGATCTGCTCCGTCTCTTCATCGCTACTCGCGACGACGGTGGCCTTCCCTTTCCCGGCCTTGCTCCTGGGTGAGTCGAAGAAGCCTGATTCCAGCTCGGAATCCGTTTCTTCATCCTCCCCCTCGTCCTCCTCCATCTCGGTGTCGGGCTCCGGGAGGCCATCGATGAAGGTGGCTGTATCCGCACACTCCGCGACCTCATACGCAATCAGTTTGCGCGTGGTCACGCAGCTGGGATCCATCTCCCACTTGGAGTTGGCGCGCTTCCCGCGGATGACCTGCATGTTCAGATTCTCGTACCAGGAGGCGACGCAGAGCAGCATTAGATCAGCGCCTGCCCGAGCTCCCGAGGCGCGCCACTTCTTCAATTCGGCCTTCACATTGCGCAGCTTCAGAGCAAGGCCATCAATGGTTGTCGGCGCGGAATCCTCAGGCCAGAATAGCTTGTGTAGCTCGAAGCCGACGCGCACCAAGTCGGTGCCCACGCCGGCTAGGCGTTCGAAATGCCCTCGCATCACCAGCAGGCTGTCCTCGATCTCGGCTCTGGTGTCCGCGGCCTCGCCCTTCTCAAGGCGAGCTACTCGGGCCTTGGCCAAAGCTGGCGCGCAAGCGGACACGAGATCAGGGAAGATTTCTGCACAGAAGCAAGGGAGAAATTCAGTCACAGGATCCGAGAAGAGGCAGAACCGAGAAGAAAAGATGCAGACAGGAGAAAACTTACTGTGAAGCTCGTGGCGCAGCTGCTGCAACTGGGTTTTCCATTCCTCCTCATTGGAAATATGCTTTTCCTCAAGCAAGCGCAGACCATCCAACTGACTAAAGAGCCCAGCATTGGCCTTTGTCAGCGTTTCGCATTCCTGCTCGAGGCCTTTTATCTTGGCATTGAAGGTTGTCTCAGCCTTGGCCTTCTCGGCGATAACTCTGTCCCTCTCGTCACCAAGCTTGACAGCATCCTGGAGTGCCTTCTGCAGTTGGAGTTGCAGCGTTTCCAACTCGGTAGTGTGTGCACTCTGCAGAGCTGCAGATTGGCTCACTAGTCGCACCTCCACTTCATCAGGCTTGAGACAGTCCTGATGCTCGACAACGAACTTCTTATGATCTTCTGAAGAGAGCAAAGCACGGTTAGCAGAGAAGCAAAGGAAACAGACACAAGGGCAAACCGAGTAGACGGAGGTGTACCTTCAAGCTTCTTGATGGTGGCCTCGGCATTCGCAACAAAGGTGCGACAGTTCTCGTGCTCGTCAGCCAGGGCCTTCAGTTTCCCTGCAGAGTAGAAAAGGTTAGCGCGAGAAAGCAGAAGCGGGCGTAAACAAAAAACGCAAGAACCGCGCGGCTAGAAGCGTACCTTCCACCTCAGACAGCTTCAGAGTGCTATCATGCGCATTCTTACCGGCTGCCTCCGCAGCTGCTTTCTCTCTTTCCAGTGCAGCAATTCGCCTCCTGGCGATAGCATGATTCCAGAGAAGCTGGCGATGCAGACTGGTACGCTTCAGAACGCTATCCTGAGAAGCGAAAAGAAAACAAGTTAGACAGAGAAGTGAAGATTCAACCCGAGAAGGCGGCTACTCGGGAGAGCATCCGCCTACTCGGCCAGAATCTCGGGGACTGGGTGATGGTAAAGGAAAATGAAAACGGATAGGAGAGAAGAAAAATGCTACTCGGAGAGGACAAGTTAAGACTTACCGCGTAAGACTGCTCGAGATCTTCTGAATTCTTGCGGTGCACGAACATCTTGGCAGCAAGAGTAGCGGTGCTGGAGGAGACGGTCATGGGTTTGTAGCCCAAGTCCACCTTGTTCCAGTCGACCCGCATGTGATCGATGTCGCCCAGGCCAAGGCCATGCCATTTGTCTGTGCCGAGAAGCTTGCTGTCCCACTTGGCATCGATGAAACCAACCAAGTCGAGTACCTGCTCGAGGCTCTGGGATGATATCGCCTGGTCTTGAGCTCCCCGAGAAGCAATGGATCTGTCCTGGTGTGGGGCCGAGGGCCCGGAGTCCGCCGCCACGGCTTTCCTTCCTCTTGTGAGAGCAAGCTTTCGGTCCTCGACGGAAAGGCCAATCTAGCGCTGTTGGCTGACCTTCACCATATAATCCAGGTAGAGGGGCTGATCAGCTATGTTAGCGGCGGCAGGAACCGCGCTAGGATTGCGGATAACCAACTGCTGGGACTGGCCAGCTGATGTCGGCGGCGGCTTGTCGGCAGCCTTCTTCTTTGCTACCTCTTTCTGAGCAAGTGGCTTCTCGGAGATTGGCTTCTCGATCTTCTGCGTCTCGGTTTTCTTCTTCTCGGCTGCCCTCTTCTCGACTGCCTCCTTCAAAGCATCTAGGGCCTGTTGCATGGTTACTCGCCCGGCAGGAGGGCGGGCTGCAGCCTTGGCGTGCAGTGCAGAGGAAGAATATGTCGGGGCGCTGCCTTGGTCAGTTGGCGGCGCCAGGGGCGCGCTATCCGGTGCGCCAGTTGGCTGGGCGCTACTCGGTGCGGCGCCTGTTTGCGCATCGCTCAGTGGGTAATGATCCGTCATGGTGGCGTCTTCTACCCGCTGCTCGGCAGCAGGATCCTCTTGTCCAGCAGCGTCGGTGGCTGGCTGCTCAGGTTCGGCTTCTTGCCGCTCGACGGCGGCATCGTGCTGCATCTCTATATCTTGATCTTGATTCCCCTCGGCGGCGTCGGCTGGAGGGGAAGGTGGTTTCTTCTGATGAGCAGCATCCTGCGGCCCTGGCTCAGCGTTCTGGGCATCAGTGCCCTCTGTGGATGCATTAGCGGCGTTGTTCTCGTCGTCATCGAGGTCGATTAGTTTGTCGACATCAATGGCGGTCTTCTTCTGAGTTTCGGTGGATGCAAGAGCGGCATCCGCGTTCAAGGGGGCTCTGAAAAAGAGATTGGAATCAAAGATAAGAAAAGGGCAGAAGAAAACAAGAGAAAACAGTGAAGGAAAAGGATTGGGAATCAACCGAGAAGAACAAAGCAAACTGAAACATGCAACCGAGAAGAAACTTACGCGGTGGTAGAGGAAATTGTTCGCCTTGTTCTCTTCACGACCTTCTTGGTCGTCTTCTCGGCCTTTTTCTTCTTGGCGGTGGGCTCTAGGGCGCCGCTGCCGGTCCGCTTGCGGGTAGCGGGTGCAGCAACAGAAAGAGGATTGACCTCAAGGGCTCTATCGCCCTCATTCTCGTCCTCGTCCTCATCCTTGTTCTCTTCATCAACATCGTCTGCGGATTCAGGAAAAGTAGAGGAGCGAATCAGAAACAACAAGCAATGGATTGATGCTTCTCGCAAACAAGCAAAGTAAGTCCGCACTTACATTCGAACTCGTCATCAGACCAGTTGCGAAGAGATGTTTTGGCAGGCTGCTTCTCGGTCGTGGGAGAGTAAGGAAGGTTGATCTGGTCTGCAGTCTCAAAGGAGGCGTCATCATCCTCCGTTCGATCAGCAAACCAATTGCCTTCGAAACGTTCACAACTCTCCATAAGCTGGCGGTTGAGGACCTGAAGAACAAAGAAAGGTCACATGTTAGCCGAGTAGCAGAAAGGTATTCTACTCGGATGGGCGTGCAAACACAAAGCACACTAAGCCTAGGCAAACTTACTGACCATCCTACTCGGAAAGGCGTGCAGGCATCAAGCATATTAAGCCTAAGAACTGTTCCCGAGTAGGTTACTCGACAAGGCGTGCAGGCACAAAGCACACTAAGCCTAGGCAATTCAGCTAAGTACTCTACTCGGTACCGAATGCAGTCGCTAGTCGCGGCGAGAAGAGGAAGTTTTCTACTCGGAATACATATACAGAAAGCAGAGAAAGAAGAGCGTACCCGCGGAATCGGCTTCGTGCGGCTGAATGGGACGAACCCATACTGCCAATGCTCGCCGAGGCTCGTTGTCAGGATGGCCCTTGCGTGCTCAGGAACATCCGCGTTGTCGAGCTCGATGGTGGTCGTTCTGGTGCAGTCGCGGGGGCCTCCCATGTAGCACATCAGGTGGCTGCGGTCCTGCAGAGGCAGAACGCGATTCTTGATCCAGCACGCCACAGGATCATCGCTCTTGAGGCCCTCCTTGATTAGAACCCCGAGCCGCGCCTCTATCTCCATCGCGTTGAGGTCGTTGGAGGGCTTCGCCTTCCAGTTCTTCCCGGTGGGAGCACGGTTGCTCCAAGCGGGAAGATTGATTCGGTCAGTTACCTTTCCTCCTTCCGTGGCGGGGATGTTCTTGACGTAGAGGAACGTCTTCTGCCACATTCGGACGGATTCCAACACCTTGATACGGGGATGGTTGGTTCCCGACCGCTGCACCATCATGGCGCAGCCGGTGTCAGTTGCGCGTGGCACACCCGCGCCTTCCTTCTTCCCGGTGGTTTGCTGGCGGAGGTGGAAGTACTTCAGCCAGGTATCCGTTGTGGGATGGATACCCAGGAAGGCCTCGCACACCACGGCGTGGTAGGCGAGGAAGACGACGGCGTTTGGTGGCAAATGATGCATTTGGAGGCCGAAGTGGTCGAGGAAGCGGCGGAGGAAGTCGGAGGCCGGCAGGCCAAATCCGCGCTCGAAGTGCGACAGGAACACGACGTGCTCGCCCTCCTGCGGGGTTGGCACAGTCTCGCCCTCGGACAGCCGGCATTGAACACCAGGAGGAACTCTCCGGGTGTTCACGAGCCAGGCGCAATCCTCGGCGGTGACGTGCGAACCAGCCCAGCCGGCGCGAGCAGCCATGGCGAAAGGTGCGCGGATGGTGGAGAACTGGAAAGATTTGGTCGGGTGGATTGAGTCTGCGGCGGCGCGAAAGGTTGCGCGGCGGCGGAGAGCTCGGCGGCGGAGAAGAACAGAGAGACGAAAGGGGAAAAGTGCGAAGGGAGGAGAAAAGGAAGTTACCGGCGGAGGTATTTATATCCTCTCCGCGGTTTACCGTTACCATCGGGGAAGTGGGATCGATCGTGGCGTGTGGTGGGGTCTGTGGCCGGATGGAAACGCACACACGCGCGAGGCGCGCGCGTAACGGCCGCAGCAGATCCCACTACCAGATCGTGGCCAATTACTGCGCGTGATGGGACATAACGAGCCAGTGGGCCCGCCCCGTGAAAACTGGGCGCGTGGCACGTCGTGTCGTGGCAGTGAAACGACGGGGTCACGGATGCTTGACACGCGTCCAGTTGCGGCACGGAAGGTTGGATTGTGCTCTGCGCTGCAGAGACGCCAGAGGAGAAATTCTCTAAGTCTTTTTACTCGGTTACAGAGTAGAAAGCTGGTGCTACTCGGAAGACAAGAAACTCGAGGTACTTTCCAGAGTACTACTCGGAGGTCTTTTACTCGGCATCTTGAGGTTCAAGGGCTATGTTGCAAAGATTGGTTTTAAGCTGGCAGAGCCTAGTGAACGAGTTCGCAAGACTCAACCAGCTTCGGGGACTGCTGTCGGGGGGCTACCCTCGAATAGGGTAAAGGCAAGCGGTAAAGGCGACTTACAGAAGAGAGGTTTGGTCGAGTAGCCGACTACCCGGTACTCGCTACCCGGTCGACTGCTACTCGGTCTCACCTCAAGATGACCAGAAGGAGATATCATTCAAGTTCTCTCCATTCGAGTAGAAGAGTTGGCCCGAGTAAAATTGGCGGGAACCTACTCGGGCCAGAAAGTCAAAGGAGCCGTTCTGACACAGGATCCCGCGTATCCTGGGTCCGTACTTGGCAGTATTCGAACTACTGTTCATCTGGGACCGGCCTGCCTGACAGTGACAGCATGGAAGCAGGCCGTCGCAGGATAAGGGGGCCCTACTCTGTGTTTGGCACAGTGATACCAGTCTGTCCCCTTGTTTTGCCCAACGACTTTCCAGATGCAACCAAGATTAGGAACCAAAGCTGTCAGCGGGAACCCGGAAGAAGGACGATATGCACACTATGTCGACACTTGTCTAGGTTTGGACGTATCCGGCTGGGCACCAGGTATATAAGGTGCCCCGCCGCCTCCTGCGAGAGGCACGTTGAGATCGAACGGAGGAAACCCTAAGTTCTTGACCTAGTTCATCACGTAGAGAGAGGAGTGGCTACTCGGTAGCAAGATCCATTGTACTGTGGCTACTCGGTGAGACACCGGAATATACAAAGAAAGGCAGGAGTAGGGGTTTTACCTCCTTACGAGGGCCCTGAACCTGGGTAGATCGTGTTGTTTGCAGTGGTTACTTCGTACCTCACGCGGCTACTCGTCGCGTGATCCCTCCCCGAGCACCTCCAGCGTCCTTCGTCCCCATATCATTAGCCATCCCATGGCATCTGCCGTGACACCACCACGACACATATCATTCATTTGAGGGGTAACTTTTTCTTGGAACAAGCCTACCAAGTGATCTGAATTCAGAGAAGGATCTCGAGTGAATAGTTCTTTGAAATACGATGTAGCCATACGCTCCATGTCCGTGGGGACATCCTTCCACACACCATCCTCATCCTTCAGCTTTTTAATTTTATTCTTTCTCGCTCTCCAGACCGCTTTTTGATGGAAAAATTTGGTATTTCGATCACCTTCCTTAAGCCCGTTAATCCGCGAGCGCTGCAGCCAAATCATCTCTTCCCTGTAGAGGAGTTCATTCAGATAATCCGTGACACGTCTGATCTCGCTCTGGTCCGCATTACCTATCTGCAACTCTTCTAGTCTCCCCCTGGCTTTTTCTATTTCTTTAGCCGTGTTACCAAATTTCTTCTTACTCCACCCTTGCAATTCGGTCATGACTTGGCTGAGGCACTTATAGATGTCACCCAAATTTTCCTTGTGTCCTGCTGTCTCCCATGCCTGATTAATTCTCTGTTAGTTCTGGGGCTCGCTCCCACATGATCTCATAGTGTCTTCTTGGTGCCGGCGTGTTTCCGTCTCGCCGTGGTGAGCTCCGGCCGGCAAGTGCGTTCCGGGTGCATCAACTGCAGAGTCGGCCAGTGGCTTCAAGGCGACCATGTGCACCGGGCATTAATCATGCATTCGTCCCGCGCCACAAATAAGGAAAGGGCAGAAAGCTAGGTAGCGTGCGATTTGCGCATCCCGTTGCCACGATCGATCGAAGAAATCTTCCGCCAGGCACACGGTCGATCTGTGGATGTCAAATACCAAATTTTGCATGCATGCCTAGGATCCAACCCTCATCCGATATGCATGCCAGTTGATAATCCAACTATATATAAATCACCTTAATTATTAGCCAAGCCACATGTGACGGCAGGGTATGGCATGTGGCGGGATATGTATATAGATTGCGACTTCTCCGACGTGTACGTGGTCGTGTTTGGTCTTCGGAAAGGGAGAGTCAAACTTTTTCCTCTTGTGAGTTGAGCTCACATGTGTTGCGATGCACTCACCTAGCTACATCGATCGGCACTTCTGACGGTCCTTTGGACGTCCATATCCTTCTTGCTTGCATTTTATCTCTATACATCAACGGCTTTAATTAATTACAACGATCGAGTTCTGTATGTCCACCTTTTTTTTTACTCCAGGTGCACCATTTTATGTCCACGGTGCACCAACAGGTTTTTTTCCCCTTCAGAACAGGAGCTTTATTAAAAACGGAATTTCTAACCGCACGATGCCCATCCGACGGCGTGCACGCAGCTCAAGTTGTTTCCACGTCCACCCTGCGGGTGCACGTACCGTTTACCCCGACCACACCTGTGTCTCCGTGTTTGTTCTCGTTCCTTCCGCCCGGAGATTTCTATCCGAGAGCCGAAGCTGGGACGAACCGGAGTAGAAAAATCGCCGGAGGTGGGAGGGGCCATAGGGGGTAGGGAGGAGGGGGGAAGCCGGAGGTGGATCTCGTCCCGCCAACGCCCGCGACGGCCGTAGCTCCGCCCCTTCTCGTCGGTCTTCCTCACGCAAGGAGAACTCCGGCGAAGGTGCCAGGTAAACGAGCTCCAATCCTTCTTGTTTGCTGCCCTCCTGGACGTACCCACGATCTTCTGATGAGCTTTAGTCGACCATCTCCCCTCGCCTTCCATCCTCTATGCGCGCAGGTTTGTCGTGGCGGTCGATCCCTCTCTTCCTGTACAGTCGTGGTGTGCTTTTCCTCTCTGGCGAGCAGGGGTGCTTCAATTGCTTTGGCGACGTGCTCCGGCTAAGCGTGATCTGCAGATTTGCTAGGTCATTTTTTGCGCCATGATAGTGGAGGTTACTGTTTTCACATTTTTGTTCCGAACTTTTTGAGGTTTTCATGCTAGTATGAAGTTACATTTGAGGGATTGTTCTTAGATGGAACAGGAATTGATACCGTGGCATATGCTGGTAGATGTTAACTACAAGATTTTTTGTTTTGGTATACTGATATTGATTGAATCCAGAGAAGGAATTTTGTTCTGAATGTTTGGTCTGAATGTTTGGTCCTTCAGTTTTAGATCATTTTTGTATGTGTTCAGTAGCAATGGAACATAGATATGTATGTTCTTCAGTTAAGCAAAATGCGTGTATAAGGTGAGGTAACTTTAGGAGATAAGTAGGACATGAACATGGTTTTTTTTAATCAAACAATGTGATAGATAGTATATGGTAAAACAAGGGGGTGAATCATACTATTTTTTTTTAGATGGAACAACAACACGAATGGTAGTTTCTGCAGATTGTAGAGTGTGAAATTAAATGGGACAATTTAAGATTTGGAACAATCACGATGGTACTTTTTCATTTTTTATTTATTTATGTTAAATAAGTTTTTCGATGGAACAAGTAGTAGGTGGATTTTCTCCAGTTTTGTTCCGCTTTTCAAAGTCATTAGTATTTTTTCACTTAATAATGTAACATGTTTCGGAGATGGGGTTTTCATTGATAGAACTATACGCGAAGTACATGAGAAGCTTACCTTCATAGCAGGACTAGTGAACGATGTGTCCCTGATTTCTGCTTCACACCTCCGCTCGCCTGATGGCACTTTCTAAATAACATGTGCTTACGTGTTCCATTTTTCTGCTTACGTGTTCCATTTTTACCTTATTTTTAGTAGGGATAGTGATCGATGTGTGTTTTTATGTTGTGTTTTCTGTACTAGATTCTCATTCGTTGGTTGAAAACACTTGTCAGCGTTTTTATTTATGTACTTTTTGGTCTGTGAAAATGGTTTCTCCAACATAGTGTGGTTTTCTTTTGACCCTAATGATGACAAAGTTTAGTAGCAGTAGGAAATGCCGACCAAGTAGTAGTAGTAAACATTCAAGATTCAGTTGCTAAGGAAAAAAAACTCACTCTTCGAGTCACAAAATCTCCAATCCTTCTAGCTTAATCGACCCACACGGTTGATGAACCAGTAGCAGTGAAGGTATGGTATGTTTCGTAGCTCTTTTTTTAAGCATCTTTTTTTTTTGTCTTTTTTGTTATATCCCGGTTGCTCGACAACTTCACATTTTTAATATAATGGAAAACATCTTTTGTTTTCGAAATGTCCATACTGCAAAGTCGACGTTCCACTCCACGTCACCCATGAAGCTTGTCAGGTTGTACAAAAGCAAGACACATGACCAAGTCAATCTGATCAAATCCTCGGGCTACAGAGGACTTGTGGAAATCAAGTGTTCCAAACTACCGCCAGACCTATGCAAGTTTTTGATAAAAAGTTTTGTTCCATTATCCTGCAAGTTTGTTTTTTCGGAGAGAGGATCACTCGATGTCACAGAAACAGCTGTGCAGGAGGTAATGGGAGTTCCACAGGGTGAATTGGATGTCCGCTATGAGATGGATGCAGATGCTACATCCTTCATGAACCAGCAAACATGCAATACATGCAAGTTGCAGCCGAAAATAGCTTTATTAGAGAAGAAACTAGCAGCCATGAGGACAACTGACCGCACATAGTGACCTCACCGCGTGGCGCAGCCATGCCATTCTGAAAGTGTCAAACCTCGTCGACCATATATTGATCGAGCTTCCTTTGCCCCCGTTTCTTGATACCTTGTTTTAGTGCTTCACGACCATAGCACACCAAGTTTGAGAGCCGTTCTTCTTTTTTACCGCCGCCAGAAAATTCCCATTGTGGAAATATTTTCCTTTTAGAATTTTACTACATAAGGTGGAAGGGTTTGTGAGAAGCCTCCAGCCTTGTTTCGCTAGTATCGCCTGGATGAATTTCTGGAGATCTCTAAATCCCAGTCCTCCAAGAGTTTTTGGGATGGACACTTCAGAACATTTCCGCCAATAGATCTTGTTATTCTGTTCATCTCCACCCCAGCAATATCGAGAAATATAACTGGTAATCTTCTTACATGTGTTGGCTGAAAGCTTGAAGAAGCTCACGGAATAGGTTGGTATAGCTTGCGCCACCGCTTTAAACATAACTTCTGAACCTGCACCACTGAGTTTCTTGGCAATTCCTTCATTAAACAACTTCTTCTCCTTTAAAACAATGTGTTCAAAAGCTGAGTTACTTGACCTCCCCACATTTGTTGGCAATCCGAGATTTTTCTCCATCATAGCCTCTCTTTTGATTATGAATACATTATGCATTACTTTCTTGACCGAGGTGTCAACAGTGGATTTATCTTTATTCGCCATTTGACTCGAACCTCTCTCGTATTTATCTAAATATCATTCGGCCGGTTGGCAGCCCCTTCGCTCATTTGTGAGAATATAACACAATATCAGCAATCATTAAATAAGATAGCCATGGGAGTATTTCATATTCGGATTCCTCTACAAACAAATTGGGGGGCACTTCCTTTCAACATACAACTCAACCCTCAAAGCATAATAGGAATAAATATGGAAAAATCGGGTCACCTTGCCTAATACCCCGAGTGGGTTTGAAAGGCGCCGAGAACTATCCATTAACTCTAACAGTGACTGAAACTGTTTCCACACAGGGGATGACCCGATCGATCCACCATTGGTCGAAACCAAATTTCTTCATTAATGCACGGAGGTATCTCCACTCGACATGGTCATATGCCTTTGCAATGTCTTGTATTCCATGGGGGTCAAAGGCCACAATATATAGTTCATGTGCATGTGACAATACGCATGAAACCCCCTGTCTAATAGGAAAAAAAATATAATATACAATTATCTCTCTAACACCCCGTCCCTCAGCCCAAACTCATGGTGGATCCACAACACTGAATTTGAAGAGGAAAAGGACTATGGTGTGCTCTAGTCTGGGCCTTATGGAGAAGTCCGCCAACTGTAACTCTGAAGGCACAAATTGGAGAGCAATAATTTGATCCTGCACACTAGCACGGACAAAAGAAGCATCAACACCAATATGCTTGGTAAGCTCATGCTTCACAGGGTAACGTGCAATATTGATAGCACATGTCCTATTAGACAATAGAGTCGTGGGTGTCGTAACGAAGACACCAAAATCTGCAAGTAACCACCGTATCCAAGTCATCCCAGTAGTCAAAAGAGCTATAGCTCGCAGCACAGCCTCTGCACTCGAACTGGAAACTGCAGTCTGCTTCTTTGTCTTCTAGGCAATGAGAGAACCACCAAAAAAAAGTAAGAAGAAAGTGAACGGCGATCCAAAGGATCACCAGCCCACGTAGCATCGGGGTAGGATTTTTTTTTTGACACCATTACTGTGGGGGAAACCCCCACAGCCCCCCCATTTATTAATAAAATAAAAGGTTATTTACAAAAAAATACAATATATACAAGGGGATTAGGGGAGTGAATTAATCCATGATGTCAAAAAAACAGAGAGCTCTCTCTTCACCCTGTACTTAAGCAGGGTGACTTCCTGTATAAACAGGGCCTTCCATCCTCTAAAAGTTGGTTTGATGTTCTTGAAAATCCAACCATTCCTTTGCTTCCAGATGCACCAGCAGGCCAGGATCACAATCTCCACAAAACAGGGACCAGCAAAATATTTCTTGGCAGACATGATAGTATATGAGGAGGAACCAGGGTACCAAGGGATTTGTAGATAGTTCCAAATACTTGTACTGAATGTACAATTGAAGAACAAATGCCTCCAGTCTTCATGAACATGGCCAGGACATAGGATGCAATCAGAAGAATCATTAATGTTCCAGTGCCTTCTAAGTAACATATCCTTGGTGTTAATTCTATCATGCAGTAATAGCCAAGCAAAGAATCTGTGCTTAGATTGACATTTACTTTTCCATATTGCATAAGAAAGTGAATCATCAGGGACACCATTAAAATGGTGTTTATAAAAAGAACTAGGATGTAGTCTGCCAGTTGAGTGTGGACTCTTCCATTGGTCTTTAATACTTAATTGGATTTTAAAATTACCAATCATGCATTTCAACAACCTTAGTTCTTCATTTGCTTGGATTGTCAAAGGCAAAGCAAAATTTTGAATGCAATCTGTGCATAGCAAGAACTCATTAACAGATTGAAACTTATCTTTGGCAAAAGAGTATAGCCTTGGTAAGGTTATCTTAAGTATTTGTGGCTGCCAATTGTCCTCCCAAAACAATGCAGTGAAACCATTTCCTACACATCAAGTAGTGAAATTTCTGAAATCCTCAGATAATGCCAGGATATTTCTCCACCAAAAAGAACCAGATTCTACCACAGCATGAGGAACAGCCTTATGATAGTAAGCATCAGTAATGAGCTGAACCCAAGGCAAGTCCTCCTGATTATAGAATTTATCTAGATGTTTAAGAAGAAGAGCAGAGTTTTGTATTTTCAAGTTTATGATCCCCAGTCCTCCCTTCTTTTTGGGTTTACACACCATATGCCAAGCTGCAAGGGAATTAGCTTTTTCTTTTCCTCTCTTGCTCCACAGGCAGTGCCTTCTTGCTCTGTCAATAACTTCAATAACACCAGCAGGAATAACTAAAGAGAGCATAAAATAGGTTGGCAATGATGATAAAACAGAATTCACCAACACCAGCCTATCACCATAGGACAGAAAAGAGGAAGTGGCAGAAAGCCTCCTCTCAACTCTATCAATTAAAGGTGAAAAACCCTTGATAGTAGGTCTAGTAGTACCCATAGGCAATCCAAGATAAGTGAAAGGCATAGACCCAGTTTTACACTAAAAAAATTCAGCCAGAGCACTAGCTTCATCAGAATCCAAATTTATAGGAATCATAGATGATTTCTGAAAGTTGATTTTCAATCCTGTAAAGGCAGCATATGTATTTAGAATATCCTTGAAGACCTCCAGGTCTTTTTTACATGCTGGAAGCACCACTATGGTATCATCAGCATACTGAATAATAGGAAATTCTTTTCTGACTGGGATAGGAGAGGAAAGCAAACCATCAGAATAGGCCTTATTGATTAAGCTTTGCAATAAATCAGCTCCTTCAACAAATAAGAGTGGAGACAAAGGATCTCCTTTCCTAACTCCTCTTTTGGAGTGGAATTTTTTCCAGGTATCCCATTAAGGAGAACAGAAGAGAATCCATAGGCTAAAATTTCTCTGACCCAATTGATAAACAATTCTGGAAATCCTTTAATTCTCAAGACTTGTATAATGGCTTCATGATCCAGTGTATCAAAGGCTTTTTCAAAATCAATCTTGAGAACCACTATTTTGTTTTTTGACTGCTGGCATTGGAACAGAAACTCAAAAGACCAAGCAAGGCAGTCTTGGATTGTTCTACCCTTTATAAAACCATATTGGTTATCATGAATTGTATCACATATAACATTTTGCATTCTATTAGCAATAAGCTTGGTGACAAATTTGAGACAGGTATTAGTCAATGAAATTGGTCTGAAATCATTGACAGTTTCAGGGGAGTTTGATTTTGGAATGAGAGTGATAAAGGAATCATTTATACTCTGTAATGATAAATTCCCTGAGTGAAAATCATGACATAGCTGAGTGAAGTCATCTTTTAGCACAACCCAACATTTCTTCACAAAAAGACCATTGAAGCCATCAGGTCCAGGGGCTCTATCAGTCTTAAGAGATTTCATAACATTTGTAATTTCCTCTGTAGTGAAGGGCTCTACAAGACATTGCAAATTAACAGTTGGCCGAATAACTGTGGAAAGATCTAAAAGCTGGGAAGTGACAGAGGATACCCCCATTCTATTTTTGAAACAATTCCAAAAAGCAGCTGCCTTGTGATGATGGTCTATCAGTGATACCCCTTCCTCATTTTTAATCTCAGCAATAGTATTAATTCTATACCTTTCTGTAGCTTTGGCATGGAAAAAATTAGTATTTTCACCACCAAGTTGTACCCATCTGATAGTGCATCTATTCTTCCAATAGGCAGACTGAGAAAGGAGCAGCTTATGCAGATGAATTTTAACAATATTTCTGAAATTAAATTCAGGTCTACTCAGGTTCCTTTCTTCCTCCAGAGTATCCAAGATAAATATAACCTTATTGCATTTGGAAATTAATAACTTCAGATTAGAAAGGTTTCTACCCCACCTTTTGAGCTCATGTCTGATGTTTTTAAGTTTAGCAGTAATTGTGGCAGCCATGTTATAACAGGCCATTTCAAAACTCTATCAATAAGATCCATGAATCCAGGCTGATGGATCCAATGATTTTCAAATCTGAAGATCTGGGCTTTAGGAATGTTGGTGGAGATTGAGATGACACATGGTACATGGTCAGAGATTGACTTAGCAAGAGGCCTTACCAAAGTGTTGGGATAGTTTAAAGTCCACCAAGTGCTAGTAAAAAACCAATCAAGTTGTTCAAGCAGAGGTTGATCTTGCATATTAGACCAAGTAAAGGATCTTCCTTTTAAAGGTAACTCAATTAGCCCAAGATGGCTAATGATTTCATTAAAAATGAAAATATCATTCATATCTGCTCTAGGTTTATTCCTGTTGTCCACTGATCTGATAAAATTGAAGTCACCCACCTGTAACCAATTTTCATATGTAGGAATTATTAGATCAAAAAGCCATTGAACAAAGATATCTCTGTCTAACCCACTGCAGGGACCATAGATAGTAACAGGGTCCAGGAAGAGAGATTATGCTTTGAAGTAAAGTTAATTTTAATGGCAGACTTGAAACAATCAATCAATTCTCCATAAAAAATAGCACTATTCCATAGAACAATAATACCTCCAGAGGCTCCCGCAGAAGGAGAGAAAACAAATTTATCAAATCTCTTAGGACAAAAGGATCTAATGAAACTGTGATCAAAACTTTCACATTTTGTTTCTTGCAGACAGATAATGGCACATTGGCTCTCCTCAATTTTGTTATAAACCAGAATTCTTTTATTTTTATCATTAAGTCCCCTGACATTCCAATCCAGCACTTTCCAATCCAAAAATAAGTGTGGTGTATTATCCATTGAAAATAATGAATAAGAGAGCAAAATAGCTGGACCAGCCAGCTACCATAGGGACACCAGGCACCATTGATAAAACATAATAATAGTTAACTGATAAATCCACAGAGAGGCTCATAGGTGTTAGATCCATTACACAATAAAGGTCCCATGAGATAACCAGAGAGTACATGACAAACCAAGGACAAAAGACATTACAGAATAGTCTTTCTAACATTATTACTTTTTCTTGTCTTTTGGAGAGTCAGGGACATCATCAAGCTTGCCCTCAGTGAGATCTTCATCTGCAATCTCCAGAGCTCTCCCCACCTGCTGAAGGATCACAATTGGGGTGTGTGGAGTGACAGAGGCATTGTCATCAGCAGGTCTAGCAGACCTTGGTTTTTTCCTGGGCTGTGGGTTATCCTGCATGGCCACCAATTTGAACCCATTATGCATAGCAGCATGTCTAGTGCTTCTCCTGACAGAAGATTCCACAGAAGGTGTTCCCACTTTTCTCTTCCTTCTTTTCCTAGTAAGTATATCAGAGGTAGGTGAAGGGAGGGAGTCAATTTCCTCAATAGTAGCAGTGGGCAATGGGCCAGAGGAGCTAGTGGAGCCCTCAAAGCTCAGACTTCTAGCTGCTCTCTGTGCTTTAAAAAATCTTATCTTGGCAGTAAACTGAAAAGTGGTTCCTTTAAAAGGAACTGTGGCAACAGAAATCATAGAGAATGGGCTTGGAGAAAGTCCACTGGGCCTGGCATAAGACAAGCACATAAAAGGCACCAATTTCTTTAACATTTACTCCCACTGCATGGAAGGGGGCAGGACAGGCCCATACATGTGAGAGTTTGTCTGAACCCATGGCCAAGCAAAGAGATCAGGGGCAGGTGGTGCAGCATTGGCAGTGTGAACCTGCAGCATATTAACCATCAACACATTCTGGTTAACAGAGTTGTCAGAATCAGAGCTGACTGTTGAGTTGGATTCATGCTGAGGAAGGTGGTGGTCCCACCCTCCAACTTGTCCATCTGCAGGATCTTGCTCCTCCATTACATCATCTTGTGGTTGCTGAATGGGGAAATCTGCAGCAGGTGGTGGCATATTCCATCCAAGTTCAGGGTATTGGGGCAGCACGAAGTGACCAAGATCTTGTTGCAGGTGCCCAGGCAGAGGGTGCAGATTCCCATCAAAAGGCATCGGATCTTCATAAGGCGGCATCACTTCATCGAACTCTGCTGATAAAAGATAGCAGGGGGCAGTCCATGACTCCCTCACTGCACCCAGAGAACTGAAGTTCCCAAAGACTATATCTCTTGGAACAAGCTGGGGAGAGATGAAGGTAACATAGACCAGAGTTCCGTCTAGAATCCCATCAAGGTGGTGCCAATGATGAAATCTCCCAAAGGGGGCAACTGCATTTGCTAAATCCCTCTCATTACGGAAGTCATATGGAACTCCCAACAACATAATCCATCCAGTTCGAGAGCCAAAGGCTGATTTATGCAGTTGAGTACGATTATCATGATTAACAAACCGCACAAAGATGTTCTCCTGCAGTTCATAGGGTCCGTTCTGAACCAAAGCAGTACGCGCAGCAGTGCTATGCATTTTGAAGAGACCAGTACCAAAAAGACATGGCTGCGCATCCTCAACAACACGCTGGAGAGTTTTCTCAATGTAATCACGAACCTGTAGTCGCCAGAATTGTTCCTCCTCTGGCAACTGCTCTGGTTCCACAATGGCGATGCAGAAGGCTTCATGGTCTCTTGACGGTGGAGCAGTGGGCGTGTAGAAGGAGCGGGGGAGCCGTGAAGGTCCGCCGTCGACGATCTGGAAGCCCTACGGCACCCACCTCACCGGATTGAGCTCGAAGGTTGCCATTGGGGCAATCGGGGAGTGCTCGTCGAGAACAGGGGCAGGGGTTAACCGACAGGTGGAGGTGGCTTTGTCAGGGAGAGGTGGAGTGGAATACGTAATGGCCTCGGCTGACGCTTGGGAACTCACGGAAGGACACAAGGACTTTTTTTTGGAACCCAAATACTAGAAGAGGTTCGTTTACTAAAACAGTTCTTCTCAATGTGCCCATAGTAAAAGCATTTACGACATCGGATGTCATTATTACAGCTATTTTTATCATGCTGCATAGATAGACATCTAGCACATTTCCAGAAACGAAATGCAATGTCATCAATGACAGAATTCAGCCCAAGCTGTCCCGTGTCCTCAGAAGGAGCCAAAGGGTCTTGAGAGGATGAAGCTGACACGATGGGAGTAGGGGTTTCAATATTTGTGAAAGAACCAAAAGTGATACCCGAAGAGTGTGATGATAAATCAGAATATCCTTTGCAAGCCTCATAACTAATTGCTTCCGAGAAAACCAGCTTTTTGCTTACTGAATTTTTGGATTTGATGATTGATCGAGGAACTGGTAACTTCAGAGCATCCAAGCCAAGTTGAATCTTCTTTTTGGTTGGACTAACCAGAGTCCACTCTTTATTACATTCCTCTTGCCAATATTTGAATTCACTTATCCAATGAGGTCCCCCTCTGCCCCAAAGATTAAAGACACACTTGAATTTTTTGCAAGAGAAAGACTTGAGCTTATAAATATGAAACCCAACAAGCTTATTGGAGACATTGAAAGAAAAGGTTCTATCATTAAGATGAGAAACTTTTAGGCTGCCACAAAATCCTCAAATAACCGCCTCTAGGGCAATAGCCACATAATCTTCATTAAGACGGAAGCACGAGCGTGCAAAAGATACCACCATAATAAAATGCCCAGAATAATAAGTTGGGTGAACTGTTGAAGAGAAGAGACGATCGATCTCTTTAGCAAATTTATATCCGTGGGAAAAATCCAGCCCCATTGAAATAGAATCAAAAACAGCCGAAGCACAATTATCCATGGTGGACGTGTCGGAGCAATCATCAGCATAAGAATTAATGTCTTGAGAAACCGATCCCTTCTCAGGTGTGGTTGACTCATTGACTAGATCCATGGTCGTAGGGGCCCTGACAGGTACCTGAGCAATAGGAGAAAACATGCATATTCCTACTAGGGCACAGTGATCTGGAAAGCGTACCTTAAACCCCAGATCAATTTTTTCATCTAGATTCACGTGTCTCCCAACCAAGGATTTGCCCTTTGCATCCTTGAGGCAGATCCAATCGCGGTAGGGCTCCTTGATCCAAAGATGAAGTGATCCATCATAGGACTTGACACGTCCCCGATCTAGATCTTTGGAGGTAGAATAAGTTACCTTCCAGATCCATGCAGGGGGTCTAGGAGGAGCCATAGGACGTGGTGATGGAGTAGGAACAATGTATCCGGCTAGAGAAGAGAGGTGGACGCCGGAGATGGGAGATCGCCGGCGGCTAGGTCAAGGTGCTAGGTGGGAGAGAGTCGCCGCCATGCTAGGTGGGAGAGAGTCGCCGCCATGCCTATGAAGGATATATCGGGGTAGGATTAGAGCTGTAACGAGCTGAAATGAGGAAATAACAGATAAAGAGAGATCGTTCCACGAAAATAGCGTAGAAAGCGAGGAAGGTGACTATAGTGAACCTAAGTGGGAGCAAAAACAAACCGACTTAGAATATGAACGGAATCTGAAATATCAGCGCGATTAACAACAAAATAGACAAGACTCCCGACAAGATGTCGATAACGAGTCGGGTTAGAGAGAGGATGCTCATACTTAGGTTTGTCCACAAGGCTACATACCGGATTGCTACGTGGTCTCTCCTACTACCACAAGACCAACGACCTTTTATGAAAGATTGATGCAACCGTTATTGGCAGTGGTCCGAGCCATCCTCGGCTCCAATGGGTGGTAGCATGCTCGAAGGATTTGGGCGACTTAGAGTGATCAATACTTGTGTTACTTTCTTCAAAGTGGCTGGCTGTAGCCATTTTGGACATGTTTTTATTCTTCCTTTTGTATTGTACTTTTATGACTATTCAAAAATTGCAATAAAATGTCGTGGCGGCAACGAAGAAAATGTGCAAAACCGCAGAGCTGCTAGCCGGCCATCTTATACCACAATTTTTACCTTTTTTCTGTTTTTCAATTTTCCTATTCTTTTTAACATTTTTTATCTTATTTTCAGGCCACATACTAGCAAAAGAAAGACGCTAAAGGAGAAAAGAAGAATCTGTTAGAAATTTTTTTTTTGACGATTAAATGGTAGGAGTTCTGCCCATGCATTATAGAAGGGGGAAATACTTACAGACCCGCGAACAGGTGGTATAGGAAAATAAAGAGAAAAAAGGTAGGTCAGCCAAACTGGGGACCTAGAGTAGAGAAATTACTCCCAAAAGGCCTCGCTAATGAGGCCGAAGTCATCGTTTATCAAGCTCAAAACAGCCCGAGGGTTCATCGATTTAGCTTGGAAGATACGTCTGTTCCTCTCGTTCCAAATGTGCCAGACAGCGTATGCCGCGAAGGCATACTCCTTCCGCCTGAAGTCCTTTGCTCATGTGGTGCTGATCTGCCTCCACCAGCCGCTCACCGTATCGCATGAAAGGCCGATCAACTCGACCCTGGGCATGATGTGAGCAGCGAGCTGTGAGACCTCCTTGGCAAAGCCGCAGCCCAAAACGAGATGGGCGGCCATTTCCAGTTCCTGATCGCAGAAGCAGCAAGAGCTATCGTGAGGCCAGCCCAGTACTAGATATTCCCTTATAGCCGAGGGCCGAATTACCGTCGGTTATTTTAGTTCATCGTCTGGTACACTTATATCCGATGGTTAACCGTCGGAAATCTCCTGTCGGCTATGTTTGGTCGGCCTATTCCCTTCTTTTGGGCTTTGTCCCTATATGTAACGGGCTATTCCCATTGGGCCTAGAAGCCTGATTCGGCCATGCTGCTGGGCTGTCACGGCTTCACTGTTTTTTTTTTCTTTTCTTATTATTTGTTTATAACTTTTAATTTGAACTCCAATTTGAACCAAATAAATTTTATATTTTTTACAAAGATGTCCTCTATCATTATGGATTATTTAGGACTGTTTTTATTCACAAATAAAATACAAAATACCTCAAAGATTATATATTATTTATTTGATTCGTTTGAATCTTTTTCCCTATGTCAAAACATGGCCAAAATTGTTGGCACTACGGTTCGTACGTAGGTGTTTAATCTAGCCAAAATCCTGGTCTGCCTCTGTTTAATCTAGCCAAAATCCTAGTATACCTCAGTTTAATCCTGGTATACCCCATTTGGCCCGAAAGCCATGAATGTTCGTAGATGATACCTTATTTCTGTGAACACTTTTTCGCGATAATTGTCGTATTCCAAGTTTATTATTTTTTATGGTTACTAGGTCACATATGATGACACATTGCTAAGGTTATCCAGTTTTTAATTTTTTTTAACATGTTTTGAACCTTTTATGTCGATTTCGGAGTACGGTCAAATCTTGGTGTATCTGTGATCACTACTAGATATTCCCTTATAGCCGAGGGCCGAATTACCGTCGGTTATTTTAGTTCATCGTCGGGTACACTTATATCAGATGGTTAACCGTCGGAAATCTCCTGTCGGCTATGCTTGGTCGGCCATTAGTGTGATAGGCGACGGTACGTTCGGGTAATATATTTTCTAAGGGTAAGTACCCAACGGTGAGCCGTAGGTCATGTTTCAGTCATCAACCACCTGGCAATAATCAGCGACACTTATAGCCAATTGTTCCCCGTAGGTTATATATTTTCCAAGGGTTACTTCATCCTCTCGGTTTTTGTTGTAATCAACAACACAATTGGCCCGTCGGAGTTAATTATAACCAACTAGGTAGATGGTAATGAATTATGGACGGTAAATAATATTTGGGCCTAAGAAACAAATTAGGCCGGTTTTGTTATTGGTTTGCTTTCCCTTTATTTAGCTCATAATATTATATTTCAGCTCATGCATTTGTAAATCACTCTCGTTATATTCTCTCTTTTTTTCACATACACAGAAATGTAGAAGGTAATAACAGCCAAATAAATACAACATTGCAGATATTTCACATATTCTAGATTCACAATGGTGCATACAAAACAATTGATCACAGTTACAAGATCCAGTGCGTCTCCCATGGCCTTTATCTCGATCTGGCAAGGAGAACCCGTGATACACTGATCCGGCGACAGGCGAGAAAGCAACAGTCAAGGGTCGCCTTGGCTCCTTGGGATGGGATACAGATCGGTACATCCGGGACACAGAGGTGGCATCGGTAACTCCTTGTCGTTGTAGTCGCCTCCTATTTACAGAGAAACAAGAGATCCAAACCTGCCAATACGTGATCTTGTCATCGTGACCACTGCACGCCACGGCCATTGGCTCCAATTAGTACAAATAGGAACCTGCACAAAATTCAAAGACAATTGACTAGTAGATTATTTAGTTGAATTGATTAGTAGTTGGGAAAATGAATCTGAGCTACGTACGTAATCACTGGCCGATGGATTAGCTGATGGAAAATATGACCATGGGTGGGGCACATCCGCGATCGATCTAATCTTGCAGCGCCATGACAAGTACAGATTTTGAGGAGACAAACAACAAACAGAGAGAAAGAGGAGACGGAGTTACCTCTCTGGCAGATCTGGAGACTCTGCGTGCTCGTGCTCCTCCTGACGGATCTGCAGTGGCGCCTTGAGGGAATCAGACAGACGGTTCAACGCCGCTGACCTGCATGAGACGTTGTGCTACAGCATGTGTACGTGTCCGCCTATGCCCCGGCCGCCAGCCTCCTGCCCCTGACGTCGCGAGGTGGTCGATACCGCGACCATCTAGAGGTTGTTTACGGGAAGGCAAACGGAAATGAGCGTAGGTAGTGGAGGCGAATAGTGGGCAGCTAGGCGGAGATAAATACGAGCTCCGTTCTTCCGCGACGCACCCAAAATTCCCGCCGTGGGAGTTATGTAAAATTCGAACATACCCTTAGTTACTCCTCGTTATGACTAGCCTTAAACCCACCAAATTTATTGACATCCACCTGTCCTTCTCCCCACCTCAACCCAAAGCGGGCACTCTTGGTGGCGCCGGCCAAAAAAGAAATAATGGGTGCTGCTGGAGATCATATGGGTACGTTGCCAACCTGTGCCGCAGAGAGGATGTCCGATCCGACAAAATGCTACTAGTACCAGCTGTCATACCTGATCCCCACTTCCCCAGGCCGCACGAGCCCTCAGAGGTTCCCTACTTCCCCAGGCCGCAGGCTGCATTGCATAGACCCAGATGCATGTCGTGCGCCAAGTGGTCCAGCCGTGGAGATCGATGTTGCACGTACACAGTCCCTGCTCGCACATGCCGTCTGCGGTGTGCAGGACAAGCTGTACCTACGTGGCCCGTAGATGATGCGTTTGCGCCTGCGAGTCAAAAACACTTGTGCTACGCTATGACTGCACGGTCGATCCATATATACTCCGCGGACGCTGCCCCGCAGGGGTACCCTTATTTTTCTTTTATTTTGCTTGTCTTTTTCCATTTTTGCCACTTAATAACGTTAAAATCCTCATGGGTGAAAAAATTGCACATACTCCTAAATAAATTTCCACCCTGTTCAAAAGACTATGCTCAAAGTTCCGAAAAAGTGTTCAGTGGTTTGGATAAAATATTCACAAGTTTGGAAATTGGAAAGTGTTAAAGGGTGCTGCAAAAAATCTATGTGTTCAGAAAATATTCTTACATTACTAAGCTACGTGGTGGCCCTGGTGGTGGTTCCAACCTCGTACTCTATCGATCGGCCTGCTCAGGCACCTTCGGAGCCCCATGGGTACAACAGTGACATCCTGGTACCACTTTCTTCTCGTTTCAAAGAAGAAAAAAAAGCACCACTTTCTTCTTGAAAGCATGTGGTCTTGGTTAGAACCGTCCCACCCTCTCTGTTTTCATGGGCTCCTAATTGATGCTCGTCGGTGGCACTTCAAGTATCGCCGTCTGAAGCGAAAGTCGTCCCACCCTCTCTGTTTCCAAGGTCTTCTAAGGGCATCTCCAGCCGTCCCCCCCTCCCCCTAAAGACAATTTGATTAAAAGGAATTGGCATGGTTGTAAAATTTGTTTTTTTTTGCTATACAGATGAGTCTGTAGAACACTTGTTTATAACATGCCCTTTTGCCCGTGATATTTGGCGTCTTATTCACTTTACATATAGCATTTACCCATCTACTAGCATTGCGAATATGTATGGTAATTGGTTAAATGGCATTGATAGGAAAACAAAGGCACAAATACGAACTGGTGTGGCTGCTTTCCTATGGGCAATTTGGAATTGCCGCAATGATGTGGTTTTTAACAAACAAACGAATATTCACTTTTTGCAGGTTGTAAACAAGGCGGTCTATTTTATCCAGATGTGGGCTTTTTTGCTACCTGTGGATCAATGAGGACTTATGGATTCAGGCTGTGCACGACTGATGGCGGTCGTTCGGGCTATTTACAGCCAGGCTGGGTGCCTTAATTCTAGGCGAATTGATGCGTAATTCGTCTATGTTTGTGTGGCTTATCTTTGTGGCCACGTTATCAGATCCATGACTGTAATTCGGATTGAATTATGGAATTTTCTCCATTTTTGTTAATAAAAAACCGGCTGTGTGCATCGTTTTGATGCAGAGGCCGGGGCCTAGGCTCCCATTTCTAAAAAAAAATCTCGAGCCGTCCCCATAGGTCGCAAAATAGCGCCGATTTGCTCCAAAAGCGCCATTTTTCTACCAGCCGGCCCCCCAGAACGCCAAATAGCGCCGTTTCGACTGAAATTAGCGCCGACGCACCCAGGCGAAACCCAGCCCGTTGGGTTCGGCTTAGGGGGGGGGAGGGGAGGCGGCGGAAGGAAAGGCGTGTGGGCCAGCACTCTCGGCGAGGCAAGGCCATTTTTCCAACTTTCCCCATACCGACTTGCCTTTTCCACTCGCTCGACTCGCAGTCGCCACGCCGTCGACCACCACCACACATGAGCAACTAGCCGGCGCCGTTTACTCGCCCCTCCGCCACGGGGGGTTGTGTCCGGCGGAACGCGTCCACCCCCGCGAGGTGTTCGACGTTCTGCCCGGCCCATGGACTCCGACGACGATGAACACCTGCTCATCCTGAGCTGCCTGGCCGGCTTGCAGGCCCAGGCCGCCCAGCCGCGGTGTGCTGGATCGAGGCCCGGTCGCCGCAAGAGCAAGCTGAGGCAGTTGTACAAGGGGTACTGCATCCTCTACTCCGACTACTTCGTCGAGGATCCCACCAACGACGAGAAGGTGTTCCGGCGTCGTTTTAGGATAAACCGCAAGCTCTTCCTCAAGATCTTGCATGCCATCCGGGAGTTCGACACCTACTTCAAATTGAAGAAGGACTGCACCGGCACAGTAGGCTTTACCTCTATTCAGAAGTGCATGATGGCCATGAGGTTGCTTGCATACGTTGCTCCCGCAGATGCACAAGATGACTGCCTGCGCATGAGCGAGTCCATGGCCCTTGAGTGCTTGAACAAGTTCTGTCGAGCAGTGGTTGCAGTTTTTGTCCCAACATACTTGCGATCATCCAATGTGCAAGACACTGCTCGTCTCCTTGCAGAGAATGAAGCAATAGGCTTTCCTGGGATGCTTGGTAGTATCGACTGTATGGATTGGGCATGGAAGAACTGTCCATTTGATTGGCAGGGGATGTACAAGGGAAAGGAAGGAGAGTGCTCGGTGGTTCTCGAGGTCGTGGCTTCGTACGATCTATGGATTTGGCATTCATTTTTTGGTATGCCTGGAAGTCACAACGACATGAATGTCTTGCAGTGTTCGGATGTCTTTGCCGAGCTTGTCGAAGGCCATGCCCCCCTGTGAACTATGAGATCAATGGACACCAGTATACAAAGGGGTATTATCTTGCAGATGGCATCTACCCGAAGTGGGTAATATTTGTGAAGAGCATCTCCAACCCTGTGTCAGGAAGCGCAAAAGTTTGGTTTTCCAAGTGTCCAGGATGCTTGCAGGAAGGATGTTGAGTGGACATTTGGCGCGCTGCAATCTCGATTCGCTGTTGTCCGGTACCCAGCTATGACTTGGTCGAAGTCCAACATGTGGGAGGTGATGCAATGTTGTGTGATCTTACACAACATGATCATTGAGAGTGAGAGGGATGACCCGATGCCTGACAGTGAGGCAAACACACCAAGCTCTACAGAATGACCTGGTGCAGCATTTGTGGGCGCAAAAGGGTAATGTCAATTTGTTTTATTTGTTAAATTGCTGAACTATTTATTTGTGTGGAAAAACTCTATTTATTTAATTTTTTACATGCCCAAATATGGCTAAATCGCCGTCCTGGGGCCGGCCTGGGTTTCACGGCTGGCAAACGCGACCGAAAAAACGGGATTTTCGCGTCCTTGGGAGGCCGAACGGATAGAGATGCCCTAATTGCTGCTCGTCGGCGGCACTTCAAGTATCGCCGTCTGAAGCGAAAGTTTAATGGACCGCTTCAAAAGGTGCCCAATAAAAAGATACGGAATAAAAATAAGGTTGAACAAAAAATAAATTATAATAAAATAGAAAAAGAACTAAGAAAAATAGGAAAAGAAAACAAAAATAAATTCGAACAAAAAATTATGAAAAGAAAACAGAAAAAGGTATATAGGATTCCGGATTGGCCGGCCCACTACCAACCGTACTTCAGGCGACGCGAGTAAAAGCCGCCGCTAACGGGCGGTAAATAGGAAATGTGTCCGTTTCCGGGGGTCAGTTTTGCTGAACTAGGCAGCAATAAGTAGACCTTATTTCTAGCATCAATAAGTCCGGATAGCAAGAGATGACCACTGCCGTTGACACCCTGTCGTCCCGGACGCAAAGACGCGTCCGTATCTTCATACGCCTGCTCCAGCAGCGTGTAGGGCAAACGGTCATGCCACGCTCGAACGCAAGGATGTGCATGAATACGCTCGTCACGAGCCTGGGCGAGAATGCGGCGGCGCCCGTACTATCTACGACATCGAAGAAGTCTGTGTCGTCGTTGTGGTCCGCTCAGTAGCAGGAGGCCCACTCCATCCTCATAACTTTCGTCGTCATCCTGGGAGGTCGACCAGAGAGGCACTTCGTGGACTTGTAAGGGTTTCTTGGCATCGACATCGATCCTCGAAAAGCAAGGGTGGCAGCGGCAGCACGGATGTAACGAAGCTAGAGACACGGTCTTCCTCGCTCCTTGCTGGTGCGGTTAATACACGGTAGCCAAGTGTCCGAGTCTGAATGCGAAGCAGAGAGCGTCGACATCGATCCTCGAAAAGCAAGGGTGGCAGCGGCAGCACGGATGTAACGAAGCTAGAGACACGGTCTTCCTCGCTCCTTGCAGGGTTCAGTTGCATGTTATATATGGTGGGAAAACCCCTCACCACGGCATGTACATGAGATAGAATACGATACCTGTTGGTGTACTACACCATACATGTGCGGTACTGGATATCAACATCTAACACTGCCCCTTAATCTAAAATTTGGAAAACATCACTGGTAGAAAAAAGGCCTACAGTCCCGGTTCGCCAGGCCCATTAATCCCGTCCAGGCAACCGGGACTAGCTACGCGCGACTAAAGGCCCCCCCTATAGTCCCGCCACTTGCGGACCGGGACTAAAGGCCCGTCTACGTGGGCGGGTGGCGGAGCCTGGGGTCGGAGGACATTTAGTCCCGGTTGGTCACATGAACCGGGACTAGATTTATTTCGTAATTTTTTTAATTCATTTGGTTTCTAATTATTTTTCACTCCCTTTTTTTTTCACTCCCTTTTTTTCACTCCCTTTTTTTTTCACAATTTGTATTATTTGCTTAGTGTCTAACTAAGATTATCTCTAGTCAAATTACTTATTCATGGTCAAACTTCCCGCTCGGTCACCCATTCTCCCACTACTCTAGCACTAGCACGCTTAACTTCCGAGTTCCATCCCGTCCCGAATCCAAGTGTTTCTCACGCATGTATGTGATAGTAGTATCATATCAATCTTATTAACATGTTGGTCGAAGCCACATTTCTTAATTGTTTGAATTTCAAATAAATCTTTTAATAAACAAAAGTAATGATGTAATTAATAATTTTGAATAAATAAATAAACATTAACTTTTAATTTGTATTATTTCTAAAAATACAAATAATATATCCAAAAATTGAGAAAATAGAACTAATTCATTTTAAAATCTTAAAAATACAAATAATATATCAAAAATAAAGAACAATAATACTAATTCATTTTAAAATCTTAAAATACAAATAATATATCAAAAATTAAGAACAATAATACTAATTCATTTTAAAATCTTAAAAATACAAATAATATATCAAAAAATGAAGAAAAATAATACTAATTCATTTTAAAATCTTAAAATGAAAAAATATATCAAAAATAAAGAACAATAATACAAACAATATTCATTACATGCATAGAGTCGATCACACATAACACAAACATATATAGAGTCGATCACACATAACACAAACATATAGAGTCGATCACATTTCATAACATATATATATAGAGTCGATCACAAAAGATATCCATCACATATATATACTACTAGCTAATTAGATACCCCATTACATGCACATAGATATCGAACGCATACATCATCTATGGCCCCGCCGAGTAGAGGCGGAACAACTCGTACGCGACATATGCATCTATGGCCGCATACTTGAGGTTCGTCATGCGCAATGGGGTCTCCTCCCAATAGTTGTGATTCTCCCGGCGGAAATCAGTCTTCATCCTTTGATAGCAGGGGTGGATTAAGGTGCTTGCCATGACAGCCATCCCGGTCTTTGGCCCGGTGAACTGGATAAGATTCTGAAGATCAATGTAGTGATCTTCAGGTATCTTAATACCGATGCGCATCAACTTCACACGGTCTTGCGTGATGTCAACGCTGGAAAAGTCAAACCCCGAGTTGACAAGAAAATCAACAAGGTCCGGGCAATGCCTTGAGCTACTGTAACAACAAAAATAGGATATGTGTTAGATAGTTGCAACACATATATTCTTCACATGCAACAAAAAAACCCGAAGATGCATGCAAGATTTACGTGCACGTGTGCTATAGCTTCTACCTTGACCATTGGAAGACCAACACCGACTGCTTGAACGCAATCTGGATGACGGCAACATCGTTCTGATTCGCCGTGTACTCCAGATCGAGCCCAAAGAACCGGTATTCTTCGGGAGCTGCAAAATACAGATCGGCCAAATGACCGAGAGCCTCATGCAGCCTCGCGCAACTGTTGGTGAAGAGCACGTCCAAATCCTTGCCGCATGGTGTCTTCCCATTGTATTGCGTCCATTCAGCCATTTTGCGTGCGTGTGCTTGGATCGAAAAGAACAGAGAGCGAGAGAGAGGAAGAACAGAGAGCGAGAGGAAGAACAGAGAGCGAGCAGTGGAATGGCGCCCTTCTGCCTCTTTCGCGAAATAAAAACCGCTGCGGGGAGGCGAGAAGCTTGATGTTTAGTACCGGTTGGCCACGGGAACGGGGAATAAAGGACCAATAGTCCCAGGCGGCCAGGTCAACCGGAATTAATTCCCTCCACGCGCCGCAACGCGTTTCCCAACCCGCGACGTCAGACCTTCTGTCGCGGGCCTCCTCCCGACCCGGGACTAAAGACTCATTAATCACGGGGCGCGATGCTTGGGGACTGATGCTGGCATACCGAAGGCCTTTTTTCTACCAGTGATAGATTACGCCTAAACTCATACAACTGTCGTACATGGAGAGATTCAGTAAAACCATCGGCAACTTGATCTTTGCTTGAGACAAACTGAATGATCAGACGCTTCGGAGCCCACTCGTTCACGAACAAAGTGAAAATCAATCTCAATTTGTTTGGTGCGGACATGAAATACTGGATTAGCATGTTGATAAGTGGCACCCAAGTTGTCACACTATAGACATCGTGTCTCTTTGAGAACAACACCAAGTTTTCCAAGAAGGTCTTCAACCCATATAAGTTCAGCAGTGGTATTGTAAGAGCTTTTTATTCAGGTTCTGTGTTAGAACGTGACACCGTTGCTTGTTTACGGGCACTCCAAGAGACCAGATTCGGTCCCAAAAAAATTGCTAAATGCCTTTATGATTGTAACTGGACATGACGGCTCTCTACCTAGTTTTTTACTTTGCTGAAGGCAATGTCTTGAGATCGGCATCTCTGCGGTGAAAACCCATATGTGTCATCAATGGTGGTGGTTTGTTCATGTTGTTGCGCGACGGCGGGAGTTTTATTTTTTTTTCCTTTATTATGTTGGGTGTACAAGCCAACCTGTGCCGCAGAGGATGTCCGATCCGACAAAATGCTACCAGCTGCCATACCCTGATCCTCACTTCCCCAGGCCGCATGAGCCCTGAGACCACCACAGACCGGCCGGCTGCAGCCCGCAGGCTGGATTGCACAGACCCAGAGATGCATGCCGTGCACCAAGTCCAAGTGGTCCAGCCGTCGAGATGTCGCACGTACACAGTACCCTGCTCGCACTTGACAATCTGTACCTACGTGGCCCGTAGGGGATGCATTTGCGCCTGCCAGTCAAAAACACTTGTGCCATGCAACGATACGATGTGCTATGACTGTATGGTCGATCCATAGTTGGTTACCCGGAGATCATGCCGAATTGCCGATGCGTACCACGGCGACGTCCGTGCACCTCAAAGCGTGTGGTCTTGGTTCGAACCGTCCCACCCTCTCCTCTGTTTCCGGGGGTCAGTTTTGCCGGACTAGGAACCAACCCCTGCCGGATTGGGTTGATCCCCACGTGTCACCCAAACCCCCCACCAATCCGTTCCCACCGATGGTCACAATCCCGCATCCTAACACTGGTAGAAAAAAGGCCTACAGTCTCGGTTCGCCAGGCCCATTAATCCCGTCCAGGCAACCGGGACTAGCTACGCGCGACTAAAGGCCCCCCCTATAGTCCCGCCACTTACGGACCGGGACTAAAAGCCCGTCCACGTGGGCGGGTGGCGGAGCCGGGGGCGGAGGACATTTAGTCCCGGTTGGCCACATGAACCGGGATTAGATTTATTTCGTAATTTTTTTAATTCATTTGGTTTCTAATTATTTTTCTCACCTTTTTTCACTCCCTTTTTTTCACTCCTTTTTTTCACTCCTTTTTTTTTCACAATTTGTATTATTTGCTTAGTGTCTAACTAAGATTATCTCTAGTCAAATTACTTACTCATGTCAAACTTCCCGCTCGGTCACCCATCCTCCCACTACTCTAGCACTAGCACGCTTAACTTCCGAGTTCCATCCCGTCCCGAATCCAAATGTTTCTCACGCATGTATGTGATAGTAGTATCATATCAATCTTATTAACATGTTGGTCGAAACCACATTTCTTTATTGTTTGAATTTCAAATAAATCTTTTAATAAACAAAAGTAACGATGTAATTAATAATTTTGAATAAATAAATAAACATTAACTTTTAATTTGTATTATTTCTAAAAATACAAATAATATATCCAAAAATTGAGAAAAATAGAACTAATTCATTTTAAAATCTTAAAAATACAAATAATATATCAAAAATGAAGAAAAATAATACTAATTCATTTTAAAATCTTAAAATACAAATAATATATCAAAAATTAAGAACAATAATACTAATTCATTTTAAAATCTTAAAAATACAAATAATATATCAAAAAATAAAGAAAAATAATACTAATTCATTTTAAAATCTTAAAAAGAAAAAATATATCAAAAATAAAGAACAATAATACAAACAATATTCATTACATGCATAGAGTCGATCACACATAACACAAACATAGAGTCGATCACACATAACACAACATAGAGTCGATCACATTTCATAACATATATATAGAGTCGATCACAAAAGATATCCATTACATATATATAATACTAATTAGATACCCATTACATGCACATAGATATCGAACGCATACATCATCTATGGCCCCGCCGAGTAGATGCGGAACAACTCGTACGCGACATATGCATCTATGGCCGCATACTTGAGGTTCGTCATGCGCAATGGGGTCTCCTCCCAATAGAAGTGATTCTCCCGGCGGAAATCAGTCTTCATCCTTTGATAGCCCTGGTGGATGAAGGTGCCATGACAGCCATGCCGGTCTTTGGCCCGGTCAACTGGATAAGATTCTGAAGATCAATGTAGTGATCTTCAGGAATCATAATACCGATGCGCATCAACTTCACACGGTCTTGCGTGATGTCAACGCTGCAAAAGTCAAACCCCGAGTTGACAAGAAAATCAACAAGGTCCGGGCAATGCTTTGAACTACTGTAGCAACAAAAATAGGATATGTGTTAGATATGTTGCAACACACGTATTCTTCACATGCAACAAAAAAACTCGAAGATGCATGCATGCAAGATTATATTGTACGTGTGCTATAGCTTCTACCTTGACCATTGGAAGACCAACACCGACTGCTTGAACGAAATCTGGATGACGGCAACATCCTTCTGATTCGCCGTGTACTCCAGATCGAGCCCAAAGAACCGGTGTTCTTCGGGAGCTGCAAAATAGAGATCGACCAAATGACCCAGAGCTTCATGCAGCCTCGCGGTACTGTCGGTGAAGAGCACGTCCAAATCCTTGCCGCATGGTGTGGAACCATAGTATTGCGTCCAAACTTCAGCCATTTGCGTGCGTGTGCTTGGATCGAAAAGAATAGAGAGCGAGAGAGGAAGAACAGAGAGCGAGAGGAAGAACAGAGAGCGAGCAGTGGAATGGCGCCCTTCTGCCTCGCTCGCGAAATAAAAACCGCCGCGGGGGAGGCAAGAAGCTTGATGTTTAGTCCCGGTTGGCCACGGGCACGGGGAATAAAGAGCCAATGGTCCCGGTTGGCCACGGGAACGGGGAATAAAGGTCCAATAGTCCCGGGCGGCCAGGTCAACCGGAATTAATTCCCTCCACGCGCCGCAACGCGTTTCCCAACCCGCGACGTTTGACCTTCTGTCGCGGGTCTCCTCCCGACCCGGGACTAAGTACTCATTAGTCACGGTGCGCGACGCTTGGGGACTGATGCTGGCATACCGAAGGCTTTTTTTCTACCAGTGTAAACTGTCCTCGGTTATTCCTTGCCATGAGCTAGCAGCAACACATAAAAATAACAAAGCAATTAAGCAAAGATATAGAGCCCTCAAAGCTAAACACCTCGTGCTTGCCTCAACTTTTTTGGAAAATAACCAACAATTATATCATATTTCAAACATATTCAAAGATTGCTAGACAAACTGGACATACATTTGTCCTAAAAACTATGCATAAATGATCCCAAAAAATAAAATTTACATAAAGTTTCCAAGAGATCTCCTAAAACAGAGCCTTGCAACACTATGATTCCACTGTTTTCCTCTCAATCAACTAGATATGCTATAAGTAACGTCTATGAGTAAAATACATAGACAAGAGCATACCACTACAACTACCGGATTTTTTTTTTGTATGGATTCAAATAATTAATTACCCACTCATGACATTATGCGGAGCCTCCAGCTAATATTGGCACAGGAGAAAAACCTCAAGAAGCACACTGAGCTTATCTAGAGCATCCTGCCATGGCAGTAACAGTAGATTATACTGCGCCTTCAAATCAGTCGTCGACCAATCGACACCGGAGGGACATGAACTAATTGATAGTTGATCAACCCTCGTGTAACACAGAATACAACCAGTTCAAGAACATGCACGTAAATCAGAGGCAACATCAAATAAACATTTTACACTCATCGTCACGACCAGTAGGACCCTAGCTAGAGAGTTATCTTGATGTACTAATATGTTGTGATATTGACACTACGATCATCTACTTTGTTTCTTCACCACCAGCTTGCAAAGGGTTATACTGTATCATGTAAATTTAGCTCACTTTCCTCATTCAGTTTAACATGGGTGCAATCTTCAGTCCAGTTCAGATTTCTATCAACTAAAAATGCCACCTTTGGTTTCTCGAATGTTACGGTTCTGCTGTCTTACGGTTCAACAATTAAATAGATGAAATTTCAGTTAACATACTATAATACACGTTCCTTTCAACAGCCCACTTCCACCAGATTATGTAGAACAACTATCCTTATTTGCCAAAAACATACACTTCTGAATTTCCTTCGTCTTCTCACGGAAATTAACTGAGTTCTCTAGCAGCAGTTTATGAATAATAGATTTTTTGTTTTGTTTTTTTGCAATCAACAATCAAGTCAGCATGAAAATAATGTCAAGATATATATCACATACAGAATTAGGTGGGAGAGGTACATAGGCATGTTAGTTTATCCTCGTGAATGTGGAATGTGGAATGACAGACACACAACTTGGTGAGATGTACAGAGGTAATGTAAAATATATTTAACTTGCAGAGCTCACAACCTAGAACAGGGATCTGACATCCGTGTGAGTTAACTTGTGTTACTGAGTAAGAAAAGGAATTTAATCTTTGCATCACGCCACGAAACCTAGAAATTATCCAAGACCAGACGAAGAACCCTAGCATTATCCAAGAACCAGACCAAGAACCCTAGTAATTAGTGAACCAAAGAGACTAGAAATTAAGAGGATGAGTAGGGGAATAAAGAAGAGGAGGAGCATGGTTTTACCGATCCAATGCCAGGGGACAAGTACACCGGCGATGGGGTCGTTGCCATAGACAGTCCTGGTCAACGCTGAGCTCATGTCACGGTGGCTCGATGTCGTGCCTCCGGTTGAACCGCGGGGGGGGGGGGGGGGGGTAGTAAGAAGTACGTCGACGCCGTCTCCTCCCGTTGAACATGGGGTGGTACTAGGAAGTACGTCGATGCTGTCTCCTCCGGTTGTGGGTTGCCCTCCGTCCCCGCCGACGCGGGTGTCGGCGCCGCCACATCCACCTTTTTTTTCGTGAGAGGAAGTAGGGTCGGGACGAGCGTGAGGAGGAGTAGCGCTTCGCTTTTGTTCGGGGAAGAATCCACGAGGTGGAAGTCGTGGTTCCGATCCCGGTACGTTTCACGGGTTTTGAACGGGATGCGACCCCGGCTGGGTTTAACCGAACGTGTTTATAAAGCAAGGAGGGAAGAAAACCACGGGGATCGACTGGGATTGGGCGCCAATCCCGGCGGGGGAGGGCCTAACCGAACAAGGCCCTAGGCCGTCCAGTCAATCTGGGCTCGACGCGGCTGCGTACGGAACTCTGGCAAGCTCTATGTCAAAAAAAAAAACTCTAGCCGTAGACCCTATTTATCGCCCTTTGCGAGTCCAACTTAGGAGTATAATTTTAAAAGGGCCGGCCCATCAGTCTTGGTTTTAAAGATTAAAGATGAGGAAATATGAGGACACTAGGGATCGAACCAGGGATATGCTTGAAGTACGTAGAGGCACAACCACTGGGGGTACAATGGGTTCGTGCATTCCCTTCTTTTTTGGGATTTATATTGTCTCTTTTTTCTGTTTTAATGTTTTTTCATTTTTTTTTCCGTTTATGTTTTTTGTTTTTTGTTTCGTTCTTTCTTTTCTATTTTATTATTTATTTTCCTTTTATTCGAAAATATTTGTTTTCGATATTTTAAAAATCTGAATCATTTTTTTGGTTTCTATTTTGAAATGTGAAACCACTTTTGAAATTGAACCATTTTTAGTTTCAAACCATTTTTCGAAATGGTTTCAGTTTGAAACCGTTGAAAAAAATAAGAATAATTTTCAAATTTGGATCCATTTTGGTTCACTAAATTTTTCGTTCACTATTATTTTTTGTTCATAGGCATGTTTGTTCATTATTATTTTCTTATTTCATCAGAATTTTAGTTCATTTTTTGTTCTCAATATTTTTTCATTCATTGGTATTTCCGGTTCGCTATTATTTTTTGTTGATTGGTAATGTTTGTTCACTATTATTTTCTCATTTCAATAAAACTTTTAATTTATTTTTTGTTCACTATAATTTTCTGTTCAGTGGTATTTTTAGTTCACTATTAATTTTTTATTCATCGGCATGTTTGTTCACTATTATTTTCTCATTTCATCAGATTTTTAGTTCATTTCATGTTCACTATAATTTTTTGTTCAGGGGTATTTTCTTTTCATTAACATTTTTAGTTCACTATAATTTTCAGTTCAACCAAAATTTTTTAGCTCGTGATTTTTAAAAACTTTTTTTCTTTAAATGTTATCTGTAAAAGGAAAAAACACGCGGTTAAGGGAGTTGGGTGCCGATCGAAGTGGCACCTCTAGGCGTCACATCCTTTCTCCTTGCAGACCCATCAGCCTTGCTCGTCCCGTGCAAGCGACGCGGCGTGCTGAACTTGTAAATGCTAATTACAGGAAGATTTCTAAACATCAGATGACATTTTTAAGAACACTTTTACAAATTATAGGAAGATTTCTACTTAAAATTTTCAAATATTTTTTCTAGATATTTCAGGAAATGACAGAAAACTTTACCTATAGTACATCTTTTTTAACGTCCGCACATATCCCTCCGCTCACTTTTGTCCTGCACTGGGCCCGTGGCCCATTTACGAGGCACTTCCTTCGGGAGCTGTAGGTGTGCCTACTCGTGCGGGCGAGTCGAGCAGAGACTCGCTTAAAGCGATCAATAGCGAGTTCTGTTATTAGCGACATTGCATGTAAATATGGTCTATTCTACTAACTAGGCTAATGTGGCATTATTCCTAGCAGAAACAAGTTGGCAAACCGCAAACGTCCCATTTAACTTTAATTAGCGCCTCAATTTTTTTGTTTTTGGGGATGGAACCCATGATTCCATTAACCACTCGACACAAGGTGATCGCTGGCCACAATAACTCGTAAATCATACGGTTGCAAATCCGGGCTTAAAAGTTTCATGTCTTCCCGACTCACACCATACGCAACTAGGGAATGAGCTAAGATCATCTCCAGTCACGCCCCCCAAAGGCCCCCCAACCCCCTTCCCGTTCTGTTGGCCCCTGAACGCGCCCACTCATACGTCCCATTGGGCCTTCCCGTCCGAACGCTACCTTCTTCCCGTCCGGCAAATCCAGCCCAACACCGCCTCCGAGGGGCTCACGGTAGGGCTCTGGATGAGTCGTTCGACGCCGCGGGCCCATCCTGCCAGGGACACAAACGCCCACCAAAATCCCTCCTAGACCACGACGCGGCCCCATTCCCTTCCCGCCGCCGCCTCCCTCTTCCCTTCCTTTCTTTCCTCCCTCGTCATCAGCGTCCTGCCTCCGAAAGGGCCTCCGAGACCTCTGCCGAAGACCGCGACGGACGGCACGCTCGGCCTCAAGCACCACGTGCTGCAGCTGCGCCCTGTGAAGGAGCGCCAGACGGGCATGACCGACGCTGTGTGGGTGACCGACCAACACCGACGGGATATCAATTCGAAGGAGCGTTGACTGCAACGGGAGACGACAGAAGCCTGTGTCGTGGCGGCGAACCTCGATCTGCTGGTCAGCGCCGTTGGAGGAAGCCCGGGAGGCGGCTCGAGCTTGTCGCCTTCGGGGTCGCCGTTCCCCTTGGACAGCACGAGCACGCCGCATTCCCAGTCGAGGCTCTCTCCTAGCCTAGGCCTCTCCCCCACCTTCATAGAGCCCGGCAGCTACGACGGCTACGCGTACGGCTACGGTGGCAGCTACGGCGGGTTCGACCCAAACGCCCAACCTTGATAGCCAAGAACCTGTATTGAGAGGGAATACTTCTCGTGCATCCAAACCATGAGCCCAAAACCATGTCATTTGTGTCCACCATACCTACCTATATGTGGTAATTAACCGTCATTCCAAGTAAATTGTTTGTGTGATACCTTTAAAACCTTGAAAATTACACATGTTTTGTGTTTCTGTTTTAACTCATGAGGACGCAAATAAGGAATTTTTATCTCACTTCTTAATTGGACTTTACAAACCTGGACTAGTGCCTTCATCCGCTTATCCAATTCATATAAGAGGTGGCAGCGGGGTCCCTATCCCTAAATTAATACAACAAATTCTCTTCGCTAATTTTGCCCCCGATTTATCAGTCAAAGCATAATTATGTAAACAAAAGAGAAAGTGGGATGACCTTCGACACCAGTTGTGTCCTGCAATTGGATCCGCTCTTATGAAGTCTTGTTGGGTTGTGACGTACTGTATTTTCTGTTTGCCATTCGTTAACATAGACTGAAGGGGTCGTTGCATAGAAAACAAAAAATTTCCTACGCGAGAGACACCCGAAAGGCCAAGATCTAATCTAGGAGACGAAGTGCAATGGGCAAAGAGAGGGTTAAGGAGAACACATACCCTCGAAGACATAAAGCGTTACGAGATCAAATCTCGTTGTTGGCATAGTCGTACTCACACAGATCCCGATAGCGAGAAGATGTGCACCGCAATCCGGGCGGTGCCTCCATGATCGGTCACACGTACGGTTGATGAAGACATTCGTTCCCTCGATCCAGTGGGGCGCGGAAGTACAGGATCCCTCGGAACTCCAGCAGCACGACGGCGTGGTGGTGGTGAAGAATCCCACGATCAGGGATTCGCCAAGCCGGAGACCATGAAATGGAGCAGCGGGTGGAGAGGAAATGATGTGGGCAAGTGTGTATGAGAAGAGGAGCTCTCACCCTCCTTTTATAGGGGAGAGGGAGGCAGCCCAAGAGGGGGTGCGGCCAGCCATAGTGGTGCCCCCACCACTTTCCTCTTCATGTGAGTGGAAGCCCCACTCACATCCACTCATTTTCCCTTAAAACTCCACTTAGAAAATCTAAGAGTTTTTCTTTAATAAATAAATAAAACATTTTTATTTATTTATTTCAGCATTTCTTAATTCTATTAACACACTTTTGCATATAGCACCTCGAATCATTTGTTAATTCTATAAACAACCATTCGACGAAAAACCCCTTGAACTATTTCAATTTTCCCCGAAACAATTTCGGTGCTGCTCAAAATATTCTTCGATATTCCCTATCGTCTCGAACGCGTCACCGAACCTTAAGTGTGTCACCCTACGGTTCGTGAATATGATAGACATGATCGAGACTACTCTCCGCGTAATAATCAACAGCGGGATCTGGAGATCTGTGGTGCCAGGGAGGCACAGTCTACCGGCCCTCCACGTGTCGCGCTCCTCAGCGGCGGCGGTGGAGCCAGGCCGGCACAGTTTGCCGGCCCTCCGCATCGCGCCCCCCTCTACGGCGGCGGAGCAGATGGGTAGCCGGAGTCTCCCACGCGTCCACGTGGCGCGCTCCGCTACGGCGGCGGAGGATACCGGGAGCCGCAGCCTCCCACGTTATGGCGGAGCTTAGTGTAAGCCAGGGGGGCCACCGCCCCCCCCCCCCAGGTTTGCACAAGTTTGTGAAGGAAAAAAATTAGGAGGGCTAAAATGAGATTTTTTTTTAGTAAATCGCCCCCCCCCCCGACATTTGTAATTTGGCATTTGCCCCCTGCAATCTGTGGCAAGCTCCGCCACTGCTCCCACGCCTGGACGTCGGCCGCCCGGTGCGTCCATGGACGCTTCGCCTCGGCCCCGACTCTGTGGAGGTGGAGGCGCTGGCGCGCCCAAGCGGCGGCGGAGCAGCCTTCTGCAGTCACCCAATGGGTAGGCGCATGATCTGATCTTGAGAGTGGGCTGGATCGTTAGCTCCAACCACTGATGAATAAGGTAGCTAGCTGGGTTCCGGCTGAGATTGTGGCTGCGGTAGCAGTAGCTAGGTTGGTTCAGGTTGAATTTGTTTAGCTAGCTAGGTTTAGGTTGAGTATTGTGGCTGCGGCCGGTGGTGGTGAGCGTGCTAGGATCTGATGACCCCGAAAAAAGCTCTGAAACTCGCTCTCCGGCCGGCGTGTTTCCGTCTCGCCGTGGTGAGCTCCGGCCGGCAAGTGGAGCGACGTGGATCAAGCCTTCCGGGTGCATCTACTGCAGAGTCGGCCAGTGGCTTCAAGGCGATCATGTGCACCGGGCATTAATCATGCATTCGTCCCGCGCCACAAATAAGGAAAGGGCAGAAAGCTAGGTAGCGTGCGATTTGCGCATCCCGTTGCCACGATCGATCGAAGAAATCTTCCGCCAGTACAGACGTGACCGCACGTACGTACTGTACCAAATTATACCCGTACGTTGCATGCATGCCTAGGATCCAACCCTCATCCGATATGCATGCCAGTTGATATCCTTTGGACGTCGATATCCTTCTTGCTTGCATTTTATCTCTATATACATCAACGGCTTTAATTAATTACAGCGATCGAGTTCTGTATGTCCACCTTTTATTTTTTACTCCAGGTGCACCATTTTATGTCCACGGTGCACCAACAGGGTTTTTTTCCCCTTCAGAACAGGAGCTTTATTTAAAACGGAATTTCTAACCGCACGGCGTGCGCGCAGCTCAAGTTGTTTCCACGTCCACCCTGCGGGTGCACGTACCGTTTACCCCGACCACACCTGTGTCTCCGTGTTTGTTCTCGTTCCTTCCGCCCGGAGATTTCTATCCGAGAGCCGAAGCTGGGACGAACCGGAGTAGAAAAATCGCCGGAGGTGGGAGGGGCCATAGGGGGTACGGAGGAGGGGGGAAGCCGGAGGTGGATCTCGTCCCGCCAACGCCCGCGACGGCCGTAGCTCCGCCCCTTCTCGTCGGTCTTCCTCACGCAAGAAGGACTCCGACGAAGGTGCCAGGTAAACGAGCTCCAATCCTTCTTGTTTGCTGCCCTCCTGGACCTACCCACGAGCTTTTGATGAGCTTTAGTCGACCATCTCCCCTCGCCTTCCATCCTCTATGCGCGCAGGTTTGTCATGGCGGTCGATCCCCCTCTTCATGTACAGTCGTGGTGTGCTTTTCCTCTCTGGCGAGCAGGGGTGCTTCAATTGCTTCGGCGACGTGCTCCGGCTAAGCGTGATCCGCAGATTTGCTAGGTCATTTTTTGCGCCATGATAGTGGAGGTTACTGTTTTCGCATTTTTTTTCTGAACTTTTTGAGGTTTTCAGGCTAGTATGAAGTTACATTTGAGGGATTGTTCTTAGATGGAACAGGAATTGATACCGTGGCATATGCTGGTAGATGTTAACTACAAGATTTTTTGTTTTGGTATACTGATAGTGATTGAATCCAGAGAAGGAATTTTGTTCTGAATTTTTGGTCTGGATGTTTTCCTTCAGTTTTAGATCATTTTTGTATGTGTTCAGTAGCAATGGAACATAGATATGTATGTTCTTCAGTTAAGCAAAATGCGTGTATAAGGTGAGGTAACTTTAGGAGATAAGTAGGACATGAACATGTTTTTTTAATCAAACAATGTGATAGATAGTATATGGTAAAACAAGGGGGTGAATCATACTATTTTTTTTAGATGGAACAACAACATGAATGGTAGTTTCTGCAGATTGTAGAATGTGAAATTAAATGGGACAATTGTAGATTTGGAACAATCACGATGGTACTTTTTCATTTTTTTTATTTATGTTAAATAAGTTTTTCGATGGAACAAGTAGTAGCTGGATTTTCTCCAGTTTTGTTCCACTTTTCAAAGTCATTAGTATTTTTTCACTCAAGAATGTAACATGTTTCGGAGATGGGGTTTTCATTGATAGAATTATATGCGAAGTACATGAGAAGCTTACCTTCATAGCAGGACTAGTGAACGATGTGTCCCTGATTTCTGCTTCACAGCTCCGCTCGCCTGATGGCACTTTCTAAATAACATGTGCTTACGTGTTCCATTTTTCTGTTTTATTTTTAGTAGGGCTAGTGATCGATGTGTGTTTGTGTGTTGTGTTTTCTGTACTAGATTCTCATTCATTGGTTGAAAACACTTGTCAGCGTTTTTATTTTTGTACTTTTTGGTCCGCGAAACAGGTTTCTCCAACATAGTGTGGTTTTCTTTTGACCCTAATGATGACAAAGTTTAGTAGCAGTAGGAAATGCCGACCAAGTAGTAGTAGTAAACATTCAAGATTCAGTTGCTAAGGAAAAAAACTCACTCTTCGAGTCACAAAATCTCCAATCCTTCTAGCTTAATCGACCCGCACGGTTGATGAACCAGTAGCAGTGAAGGTATGGTATGTTTCGTAGCTCTTTTTTTAAGCATCTTTTTTTTGTCCTTTTTGTTATATCCCGGTTGCTCGACAACTTCACATTTTTAATATAATGGAAAACTTCTTTGTTTTTCGGAATGTCCATACTGCAAAGTCGACGTTCCACTCCACGTCACTCATGAATCTTGTCAGGTTGTACAAAAGCAAGACACATGACCAAGTCAATCTGATCAAACCCTCGGGCTACAGAGGACTTGTGGAAATCAAGTGTTCCAAACTACCGCCAGACCTATGCAAGTTTTTGATAAAAAGTTTTGATCCATTATCCTGCAAGTTTGTTTTTTCGGAGAGAGGATCAATCGATGTCACAGAAACAGTTGTGCAGGAGGTAATGGGAGTTCCAAAGGGTGAATTGGATGTCCGCTATGAGATGGATGCAGATGCTACATCCTTCATGAACAAGCAAACATGCAATACATGCAAGTGACCTCGTTAGAGAAGAAACTAGCAGCCATGAGGACAACTGACCGCACATAGTGACCTCACAGCGTGGCGCTGCCATGCCATTTTGAAAGGGTCCAACCTCGTCGACCATATATTGATCGATCTTCCTTTGCCCAACCGTTTCTTGATACCTTGTTTTAGTGCTTCACGACCATAACACACCAAGTTTGAGAGACGTTCTTCTTTTTTACCGCCGCCAGAAAATTCCCATTGTGGAAATATTTTCAAGGGTTTGTGAGAAGCCTCCAGCCTTGTTTCGCTAGTATCGCCTGGATGAATTTCTGGAGATCTCTAAATCCCAGTCCTCCAAGAGTTTTTGGGATGGACACTTCAAAACATTTCCGCCAATAGATCTTGTTATTCTGTTCATCTCCACCCCAGCAATATCGAGAAATATAACTGGTAATCTTTATACATGTGTTGGCTGAAAGCTTGAAGAAGCTCATGGAATAGGTTGGTATAGCTTGCGCCACCGCCTTAAACATAACTTCTCAACCTGCACCACTGAGTTTCTTGGCAATTCCTTCATTAAACAACTTCTTCTCCTTTAAAACAATGTGTTCAAAAGCTGAGTTACTTGACCTCCCCACATCTATTGGCAATCCGAGATTTTTCTCCATCATAGCCTCTCTTTTGATTCTCAATACATTATGCATTACTTTCTTGACCGAGGTGTCAATAGTGGATTTATCTTTATTCACCATTTGACTCGAACCAATCTCGTATTTATCTAAATATCATTCGGCCGGTTGGCAGCCCCTTCGCTCATTTGTGAGAATATAACAAAATATCAACAATCATCAAATAAGATAGCCATGGGCAGTAATTTCATATTCGGATTACTCTACAAAGAAATTGGGGGGCACTTCCTTTCAACATACAACTCAACCCTCAAAGCATAATAGGAATAAATATGGACAAATCGGGTCACCTTGCCTAATACCCCGAGTGGGTTTGAAAGGCACCGAGAACTGTCCATTAACTCTAACAGTGAATGAAACTGTTTCCACACAGGGGATGACCCGATCGATCCACTATTGGTCGAAACCAAATTTCTTAATTAATACACGAAGGTATCTCCACTCGAGGCCACAATATATAGTTCATGTGCATGTGACAATATGCATGAAACCCCCTGTCTAATAGGAAAAAAAATATAATATACAATTATCTCTCTAACACCCCCTCCCACAGCCAAAACTCATGGTGGATCCACAACACTGAATTTGGAGAGGAAAAGGACTATGGTGTGCTCTAGTCTGGGCCTTCTGGAGAAGTCCGCCAACTGTAACTCTGAAGGCACAAACTGGAGAAGAATAATTTGATCATGCACACTAGCACAGACAAAAGAAGCATCAACACCAATATGCTTGGTAAGCTCATGCTTCACAGGGTAACATGCAATATTGATAGCACATGTCCTATTAGACAATAGAGTTGTGGGTGTCGTAACGAAGACACCAAAATCTGCAAGTAACCACCATATCAAAGTCATCCCAGTAGTCAAAAGAGCTATAGCTCGCAGCACAGCCTCTGCACTCGAACTGGAAACTGCAGTCTGCTTCTTTGTCTTCTAGGCAATGAGAGAACCACCAAGAAAAACAAAGTAAGCAGAAAGTGAACGGCGATCCAAAGGATCACCAGCCCACGTAGCATCGGGGTAGGATTAGAGCTGTAACAGGAAAGAATAGATAAAGAGAGATCATTCCACGAAAATAGCGTAGAAAGCGAGGAAGGTGACTATAGGGAACCGAAGTGGGAGCAGAAACAAACCGACTTAGAATATAAACGGAATTAGAAATATCAGGGCGATTAACAACAAAATAGACAAGACTCCCGACAAGATGTCGATAACGAGTCGGGTTAGAGAGAGGATGCTCATCCTTAGGTTTGTCCACAAGGCTACATACCGGATTGCTACGTGGTCTCTCCTACTACCACAATACCAACGACCTTTTATGAAAGATTGATGCGACCGTTATTGGAAGTGGTCCGAGCCATCCTCGGCTCCAATGGGTGGTAGCATGATCGAAGGATTTGGGTGACTTAGAGTGATCAATACTAGTGTTACTTTCTTCAAAGTGGCTGGCTGTAGCCATTTTGGACATGTTTTTATTCTTCCTTTTGTATTGTACTTTTATGACTATTCAAAAATTGCAATGAAATGTCGTGGCGGCAACGAAGAAAATGTGCAAAACCGCAGAGTTGCTAGCCGGCCATCTTATACCACAATTTTCACCCTTTTTTTTCTCTTTTTCAATTTTCTTATTCTTTTTTTAACATTTTTTATCTTATTTTTAGGCCACATACTAGCAAAAGAAAGACGCAAAAGGAGAACAGAAGAATTTGTTAGAAATTTTTTTTGACGATTAAATGGCAGGAGTTCTGCCCATGCATTATAGAAGGGGGAAATACTTACAGACCCACGAACAGGTGGTACAAGAAAATAAAGAGAAAAAGGTAGGTCACCCAAACTGGGGACCTAGAGTAGAGAAATTACTCCCAAAAGGCCTCGCTAATGAGGCCGAAGTCATCGTTTATCAAGCTCAAAACAGCCTAAGGGTTCATCGATTTAGCTTGGAAGATACGTCTGTTCCTCTCGTTCCAAATGTGCCAGACAGCGTATGCCGCGAAGGCACACTCCTTCCGCCTGAAGTCTTTTGCTCATGTGGTGCTGATCTGCCTCCACCAGCCGCTCACCGTATCGCATGAAAAGCTGATCAACTCGACCCTAGGCATGATGTGAGCAGCGAGCTGCCAGACCTCCTTGGCAAAGCCGCAGCCTAAAACGAGATGGGCGGCCGTTTCCGGTTCCTGATCGCAGAAGCAGCAAGAGCTATCGTGATGCCAACCCACTACTAGATATTCCCTTATAGCCGAGGGCCGAATTACCGTCGGTTATTTTATTTCATTGTCGAGTACACTTATATCCGACGGTTAACCGTCGGAAATCTCCTGTCGGCTATGCTTGGTCGGCCATTACTGTGATAGGCGACGGTACGGTCGGGTAATATATTTTCTAAGGGTAAGTACCCGACGGTGAGCCGTAGGTCATGTTTCAGTCATCAACCACCTGGCAATAATCAGCGACACTTATAGCCGATTGATCCATGTAGGTTATATATTTTCCAAGGGTTACTGCATCCTCTCGGTTTTTGTTGTAATCAACAACAAAATTGGCCCGTCGGAGTTAATTTTAACCAACTAGGTAGATTAATGAATTGTGGACGATAAATAATATTTGGGCCTAAGAAACAAATTAGGCCGATTTTGTTATTGGTTTGCTTTCCCTTTATTTAGCTCTTAATATTATATTTCAGCTCATGCATTTTTTTTTTGAATTTTCCATATATAAATAAAAGCAAACAAGCCGACTCGTTAAAAATCTTCCAGTCCCCTTAGGTACCCTGGTAAGGAAAAGAGTGCGAGCTTGCTGCCAAACAATTAAGTGTTTACAAAAAGACTAATGTCATCTACGAGGCCTCCTTTGATGCAATCAGGAGGATCCTCGATCCAGACCTGCAAAACCTGTTCTCTAGCCTGAGCAGCTAATGTATGAGCTACAATGTTGCTTTCCCTCGGAGCAAACGAAAAAGTAATCTTGTTAAACCCTTTGGCTAAGAATGTGCACTCCTCGTAGATAGCCGCATAGGGTCCAATAGAATTGCCCGCTTCCTCCATAGTTTCGATCACCTCCATGCAGTCGCTATTCACCACGACATTTGAGCAGCCCATCTGTCCCGCTAGAATTAGCCCATCCTTGAGATCCCTAGCCTCAGCCATAGATGAATCAGGGGCATAGGGTATAACACAGCTACTGCCGGCGATGAAAGCACCCCTCGCGTCGCGGATAACGGCCCCCGTAGCACCATTACCTTCCTGTAGACAAAACGAAGCATCCACGTTAAGTTTAACAAAATCGTCGGGTGGTTTTTGCCATCCCTCTCGCTTGACACCCGGATTTTTCTTTTGAGCACGGGCGTAATTAGTTGCATATGCCACAATAGACTGCGCCGAATAAGAAGGCTTTGTCACCTCCTCGCCATGGGTAATTTTCCTCCGCTCCCACCAAATATACCAACACGTGATGGTGATAAGCTCCTGAGTATTAACCTCATACCCCGGGGCAATTGCAGCCTATTGTTTTAGGAGATATTCGAAGACTTGGGTACCTTCTCGGAATTGATCATGAGCTCTCCGAATGATTGAGAATAAGCCCAAGTTCTCCCACAGTTCACGAGCTCTAGCACATGTGAAGAAAGTGTGCGCGAGATCCTCGCAGTGCACCTTGCACACCGGGCAAAGGCTCGATTGAGCAATGTGCCTATTAGCAAGAAGGCAATTGCACGGGATTGTATTGTGTAAAAACCTCCAAGAAAAAAAATTCACTTTCGCTGGTACCTTTAGGCTCCACAGATTTTTCCAGATGACACCCCCATCCGAGCATCCCTGTCCAGCTGTCCTGGCCAGCTTGGCCCCGTGTTGGTGTTCCCATTCTTTGTGATATGCAGATTTTACCGAAAAAATCCCCGTCTTTGTATAGTTCCAAGAAATAAAGTCTTCCATCATACCCACAGAAATTGGAATGTTGAGAATTCTTTCAGCATCAAAAGGACAGAAAAGATTACGGATCATCTCCTCATCCCACTATCCTGATTCTTGGTCAATTAATTCCGAAACTCTAGTAATAAGTATGTTACCTCGTTGGGTGATGATTTTTCTTGTGGGACTATTCGGAACCCAAGCATCGTCCCAGATATTAATTTTTGAACCATCTCCAACTCTCCATATGTGTCCTCTCTTGAAAGTCTGAATGCCTGCAAATAGACTTTGCCAAGTATACGAGGAGCCCTTCTTTAGTGAAGCATTAAGGATGTCCCCCGAAGGATAGTATTTGGCCTTCAGCACTTGTGAGGAGAGAGATTCCGGCTCACAAAGAAGTCTCCAAATCTGTTTAGCAAGCATAGCAAGGATAAAACAGGGAAGGTCCCTAAACCCCATACCTCCACGATTTTTGGGGATACACATTTTCCACCACGCAAACCAATGCATATGTTTCTTGTCGTCTTCATCTCCCCACCAGTAACGGGTCATAGCATCTGTGATCCCTTTTGTTATCTGTTTGGGAAGTTTGAACACCGACATTGCATACGCCGGGATTGCCTGAGCCACTGCCTTGATAAGTACCTCTTTCCCTCCGTAGGACAGTAGTTTTTCCTTCAAGCCCGCTAAACGGGCATAAACTCTATCAATAAGATGTTGGAAGCAATCAGATCGATCAACACCTACCAGGGGGGGAGCCCCAAGTATTTGTCCGTAATTGCCTCCGTTAAGATGTTTAGAATCGTACAAACCTCCTCACAGGTACCAGGAGGAGTGCAAGGGCTGAAAAATACGCTCGATTTTGCCTCGCTCACCAATTGTCCCGAGGCCGAGCAATAAGCTTGCAGAATATGTTTCAGAGTCAAAGCATTACCACTATCTGCTCTCATAAGGATCAGAGAGTCGTCAGCAAACAATAAATGTGAAATCATCGGGGCATTACGGCATACCTTGACACCAATGAGATCTCCCTTCTCCTCGGCATCATGAAGCAGGCTTGATAATCCTTCAGAGCAAAGGAGAAATAAGTAGGGGGACAGGGGGTCCCCCCTGTCTCAGTCCTCGGCTAGGAGTAAACGCCTCCGTGTCCGTACCATTGAAGCGGACAGAATAAGACACGCTAGATACACAAGCCATGATCATAGATGTCCATCCCGTATCAAAACCAAGCTGAATAAGAATCTTCTCCAGAAAAGACCACTCAACTCTATCATACGCCTTATGCATGTCCAATTTTATCGCACAGGTACCAAATTTCCCCTTCTTCTTATTCTTGATCGCATGGTATGATTCATACGCCACCAACACATTGTCAGTAATTAATCTCCCGGGGACAAAGGCACTCTGATTTGGAGTTATAATCTCAGGGAGTAAAGTTTTCAGCCTAGCTGCCAACACTTTGGAAATAACCTTGTAAGTAACATTGCATAAACTGATAGGACGATATTGTGTTACCTTAGTAGGATTATCAGTTTTCGGTATGAGAACAATTGTTGTCTTGTTCCACTCTTCAGGTATAGTTCTTGAATTAAGAGCATTAAGAACCACCGTAGTAAGGTCATCGCCAATCAAATCCGAGTATCTCTTAAAGAAAATTGCATGAAGTCCATCCGGTCCTGGGGCCTTTAGGTCTCCAATATGGAACAAAGCCTTTTTCACTTCCTCTCTTGTATAATCTGCACACAAGACTTGATTCATAGGCCCAGTTACCCGGGTTCTCACTTTGTTGATCACCTCATTGTTTGTGTCATCACACTGCTTCGTGAATAAGTTCTTGAAGTAGCTAGAAATATGAACAGAGAGGTCATCCCCTTCAATGAAATTACCCCCTTCATCTTCCAGCTTTTGTATCCTATTCATTTTCCTGCGAGCATTAGCGAAATTATGGAAGAAATTTGTATTCCTATCTCCCTGTTTCATCCAGTTTGCTCGAGCTCGCTGTACCCATTTGATCTCTTCCTGTTCCTGTGCTTTTTCAATTTCCAATTGGATCTCACCCTGCCTCCTCGTAGCATCGTCAGACAGAGGTCCAGCCATGATAACATTCAGCTCTTTATTCAGCTCCGCGAGCGATCGACGTGATTTCCTCAGGACGTGCATGTCCCATGCATGTAGAGCGCCGTGAACGTAATCCAGCTTATGGCCCAAGCTTGCCACCGCACTAGACTGGGCCTCGGCCCACACTTGCTCGACAATGGTATCAACAGAATCCTCGTATAACCATCTAGCTTCGAATCTCCTCGATCCCGTGGGTCTTGGTTGCGTCAGATTCTCCAAGTAATTTAGGTCGACAACAATTGGTCGATGATCAGACCTTGCAAAATCCCCATGGATCACAGCTGCCGAGGAGAATCGATCATTCCAGCGGTGGTTACAAACCGCTATATCCAATCTCTCCCTAAGTTTTGCCCTTCTCCACGTAAATTTGTCTCCCACATAGCCCATGTCATATAGATTGCAGTCATCAAGAGCATTGCGGAAACCTTGCATTCTCCGTTGAGCTCTCGGTGCACCCCCTTCTTTCTCATCCCCCTGCAATATCTCATTGAAATCACCTAAAACCACCCACGGTAGATCAATCATACCATTGAGCTCATTCAAGTATTCCCAAGTGAGATGCTTCCGATCCGTACTTGGTTCTCCATATATTCCAGTAATTCGCCATCCCAACTCACTGGATTCCTCTATACAGATATCCAAGTAGTTGTTGTGCACCTCCGATGATGTGACCTTCAATTCCTTCCTCCAGAACATTAGTAGCCCTCCACTGCGCCCATCGCTCTCCCAAATCAACATGTGATCAAAAGAGAGTTTTCGTCTCAATTTTTCTGCCTTAGCTGTATCCAGATGCGTCTTAGACAGAAAAAGAACATCTGGTTTGTGTCGTTCCTGGACTTCCAGAAACGAGCGCACCGCCGGGGGTTTTTTGAGCCCCCGACAGTTATATCCCATGAGTTTCATTGCTCCCGGTCGAGCTCATTTGAGCTCGCCGATATAATTTCGCTGTTTTCCGCACCAGCCTGCGTCTCTCCCCCGTGTCTCTTGCTGCCTTGGGTCGAAGTATCGCTCTCCGAGCCGTGTTGCACTTCCTTCCCTTTGCTTTCTTCTCCGATCACAAGTTCTCGTCCCGCTCTGTCATCAACATTACTGGGTGTGTTCTCTAGTGCCAAGCGTTTCCGCGAGGAGGGGTTCCTATCGATGTCCATCCGACTCTTATGTTTCAGTGGACTTGTCCCGGTATCTCTCAACTCCTCATCCATGCCCTTGTCTGTGTTCCACCCCGTAGAAGTGTGGGCACCTCTGTTACTCTGTCTACCACCACGCCTTCCTCCTCTGTATGTGTTCCCTCTGAACGGAGTCCACTCCGGTTGGGGCGCTAGAAGCCAATCACCCCACTGCATCTCTTCCTCTGTATGCTTGCCGTTGCCATGTTCAAGGTGAACATGCCCGAGCATACCACACACAAAGCAAAATTTCGGAATCTTCTCATAGTATACCTGATAGAATGATTTCTGTTGATTCTTGGTAATAGACACAAACCTGGTGAGAGGCTTGTTCACATCCACCTCCACCCTAATCCGAACCTGATCACCATCGCCTCTAGGAGCCAGGTTTATTTTCACTACCTTACCCACACGTTTGCACAAGGCTTCCAGGACCTCCGTCTTCCTATACGCAGTGGGTAATCCTTTCAGTTGGATCCATAGCGGAATCTTGTTTAACTCAACATCTTGAGGATTCTGAAAACCGTCATATTTCTTAATTAGAACTCCATTTTCGCGAAAAATCCATGGTCCTTGTTCCATAATTCTGTTCCAATCTCCTAGACACTTGGCTCTCACCGTGAACCTGTATTTGTAAATCACTCTCGTTATATTCTAGATTCACAATGGTGCATACAAAACAATTGATCACAGTTACAAGATCCAGTGCGTCTCCCATGGCCTTTATCTCGATCTGGCAAGGAGAACCCGTGATACACTGATCCAGCGGCAGGTGAGAAAGCCAACAGTCAAGGGTCGCCTTGGCTCCTTGGGATGGGATACAGATCGGTACATCCGGGACATAGAGGTGGCATCGGCAACTCCTTGTCGTTGTAGTCGCCTCCTATTTACAGAGAAACAAGAGATCCAAACCTGCCAATACGTGATCTTGTCATCGTGACCACTGCACGCCACGGCCATTGGCTCCAATTAGTACAAATAGGAACCTGCACAAAATTCAAAGACAATTGACTAGTAGAATATTTAGTTGAATTGATTAGTAGTTGGGAAAATGAATCTGAGCTACGCACTAGTAGGGAATGTCTTATAGCCGCTAGCATACTGCTGGCCAACAACATTTTCAGTTGCCCAGCGCTAAAAGCACTGGCGAACAGCATTTCCTGTTCACCAGCGCTTTTCACTATACCGCTGGCGAACATTCCCTCTGGTTCGCCAGCGCTAAGTCTGGGCCCCACCTGCGCGCGCTACAGCCGCTGCCAGATATTACCGCTGGCGAACTGTGCTTAGTGTTCGCCAGCGCTACGCTCAATACCGCTGGCGAACAGGTGTTGTTGTTCGCCAGCGCTAACATGTGGGCCCAGGACGCATGTTAGCGCTGGCGAACAACAACACCTGTTCTCCAGCAGTATTCTGGCAGATCTGCCATAAGTGGTACCCCCCACCACCCACTTTTCCCTCCACTCTTCCTTCTTCACCTTGTCCCCTCTTCTCTCTCTAGCTCGAAATTATGCCAATTTCTCCATCCTCCTACTCTATTTTGAACCAACTAAATTTATTTTAGTTGGTATATATATGTTTATCTCCCTCCTAACACCATTTCTACCCAAAATTTTCCCTCCCTAGCCATCTAGATCTAGAATTACCCCCTTTCTCTCCAAAGCTCCAAAATTCTCCGGATATCATCGTGTAGCCATCTATTCATTTGAGGTGGGATGAATGATAATATATAATTAAATGAGTTTGTATATAAATTTTGTCCGGATACACGCGATATGCAATATGTGTGAAATTTCACCGGATTCAACAATGGTCGTGTGATGGAGACGATAAATGCATGTGTGCGCAATTTGTTGTGGAATGAAATTGAGTAGCCAACTATCGCCGGAATGTTGATTCATTTCCGTCTCGGCATAGTTTGGCACTCCCTAATAACCTCCTATTTGTAGGAAGGTCATGCCGAATTTTTTCGTGAATACGACATGAAGTGAAATTTTTGATATGAAAATGAGTTGCCACTTTGCCGGAATGTTGATTCATTTCCGTCTCGGAAAAGTTTGGCACTCCTCTAACCTCCAATTTGTAGGCAGGTCATGCCGATTTTTTTCGTGAATATCGATATATACATATATATATATATATATTATGTTTGGTTCTAATATTAATTATATCGGCGCGCTCTCGTGCATGCGACATATAATGGTGGTCGTTAAGAGTGAACGTGTTGTGAATAGTTACTTGAGACACGCGACAGAAGACATGTTACAAAATGGCCGCAAGGAGATACGATGTCCATGTCTAAAGTCAAACTAGGGGGCTTGCTCAATCCCTTTACCGAAGACTTGCCCAGTCACCTCCTAAGGTATGGTTTCATGGATGGGTATAACAGTCAGTGGGTAAGTGATGATGAAGTCCATGGGGCGGCGGCAGTAGGAAATGATGTGCAACAGGACAATAGCAACGATCGACTAGAACTACAGCAGGACCAACTACAGCAGGACCAAGATCAGCCTCATGACCCCGCACATGATCATGGATAAGATGTTGAACAAGACGTGGAAGAAGATCACGAGGACACAGGGACACCCCTAACAGAAGTTGTGCGTGACCCTCATCTGAAAGAACTGCTTTTGAGAAACACGACTAACTCGATATCTGCTGCTAGAGAGCAATCAAAGCTGGCGCAACTAGAGATAGACTCGAAGACGTCGTTGTATGCAGGCTGCGGTCCGGGAGAGTCCCGCCTGAGAGTGGCCCTCGATGTTCTGCAGATGAAGGCGAGATACAAATGGAGCGACATAAGCGTCGATGCAAGCCTGCAATACTGGCACGATGTCCTTCCAGAGGGCAACACCTGTCCTAAAAGTTGCGACGCGGCCAAGAAAGTCGTGTGCCCCTTTGATTTACCTCACGAAAAATACCATGTGTGCATCAACGATTGCTACATTTATCGGAAAGAGGACGCGAACAAAACCATTTGTCCAGTTTGCAGCGCCGCTCGATACAAGAAAGGCAAGAAGAAAGCTCCTCGGAAAGTTGGGTGGTACTTTCCGCTCATTCCCCATCTGCAACGGTATTTCACGGACCGCAAGGAAGCAGAGCTCATGCGCTGGCACGCGAAAAGGAGGAATAAAGTTTTGAAAGATCCAAATCGGAGTGAAAAAGTAATTCTGACACATCCTTCAGATGCAAGTCAATGGAAAGCAATTGACTGTGAATATCCAACGTTCGGGGCGGAGGCAAGGAACATCAGGTTGGGTGTGAGCACCGACGGACTCAATCCGTTTGGCAACCAGAGCAGCACCCATAGCACCTGGCCCGTGTTTGTATGGATGTACAACATCCCTCCCTGGTTGTGCATGAAGAGGAAGTATATTCACATGAGTATGCTAATTCAAGGGCCGAAACAACCAGGCAACGACATCAATCTATACCTGAAGCTGCTTAAAGATGAGCTGGACATGCTATGGGCCGAGGAAGGGGTGAACACATGGGACGCCTTCGGTGAACAATATTTCCCAATGAGAGTTGTCTTACTCTGTACGGTTCACGACCTACTCGGCTACGGATATGTGGCGGGCCAGGTGTGCCACGGACATAATGGTTGCGTGAGGTGCATGGATGACCCCACGTTTATGCAACTTCGGAAAGATCCTTGGTCTTCGAAAACAGTTTTCGTTGGCCATCGAAGGTGGCTACCCAACAAAGACCCGTGGAGAAGGCGAGGAGACCTTTTTAACGGTGAGGATGAGCTCCGTGGAACTCCACGTAAGAGGTGCGGCGAAGAAATCTACAATTTGCTGAATGATTGGAAGGAATGGTCAGAGCCGGGAAAGAAGCAAAAGGCGCCAAAACCGCTTCTGGATGTATGGAAGACGAGGTCGGTGTTTTGGGACTTGCCATACTAGCCCATTCTCGATACGCCTCACTGCCTTGATCTGATGCATATCATGAAGAATGTGTTTGAAAGTTTGTTTGGCACGCTGCTCAACATGCCGGAGAGGACCAACGACGGGGTGAAAGGAAGAAACGACCTGAAATATTTTGGTATTAGGGTAGATCTTCAGGGGGACGCCCGGATGATGACGACGGCGATCAATCGTGTGATGAGGAGACGGATGGTCGCAAGGCCAAAAGGGTTAAGAGGAATGACTATTATTGCCCCCCTCCTGCTTCACTCTTAGTCCGGACGAGATCACAAAATTGATGATGTGCCTTCTCGGAGTCAAAGTCCCTAGCGGTTACTCAGGGCTAATAAGCAGATTCCTCGACGCGCAGAAACAAAAGTTTAGCGGGATGAAGTCTCATGACTGTTACGTGATGATGACACAGATACTTCCGGTTGCGATCTGCGGAATAATGGACAAACACGTCTGGGAAACCATGTTTGGCCTCTGTAACTTCTTCGACGTGATATCTCGAAAGTCGATCACGGGGAAGCAGATCTCAAGGCTGCAGGAAGAGATTGTCGTGATACTATGCGAGCTTGAGATGTACTTTCCACCATCATTCTTTGACATATGTGTTCATCTGTTGGTCCATATCGTGGACGATATCATCCATCTCGGGCCGTTGTTCCTGCACAACATGATGCCGTTAGAAAGGATGAATGGGGTCATCAAAGGATATGTTCGCAACAGAGCTCGTCCGGACGGAAGCATCGTTCAGGGCTTTCTCACCGAAGAGTGCATCTCTTTCTGCACGAATCATATGGACGTGGAGGACCCAGTTGGTCTGCCCAGAAACAAGCACATTGGCAAGCTCGATGGAGTAGGTCACAAAAATGGACGTAGAGAAGTACATGTGGATCGGGCTTGTCGATGCACCGACTTTAACAGGGCAAACTTAGTAGCTCTCCAACACATTGACATGGTCGATACTTGGGTGGAAAAACACAAGAGCTCGATTATGAAAAAGTACAGTGAACAAGGCAAGCGGAGGACCGAAGGAGAAATAATCAGAGAGCATAACTCCACTTTCTTGCGTTGGTTTAAAGATGTGATCGTCGCTAATCCACCGCCAAGGGATTGTGCGAAAAATAAACTATTGTACGCCTTGGCACATGGCACAGCTCCCAACCTAGCGACGTTTCAAGCATATGATATCAACGGGTTCACCTTCTACACAGAGGAGAAAGACAAAATTTCCGATTATCAAAACTCAGGGGTAACGATGGAATCCTACACCGGTGATAAAAAGTTAAGATACTACGGAAGGATCGAGGAGATATGGGAGCTTAACTACTCTGGAGAGAAGGTGCCTATGTTCCGCGTCAGATGGGCTAGGATGTCGACCGCCAGAAAAGAAGACCAATACTTTACAACCATGGTTATTCCCGAAGCCGGAACCTCATAAAGCGCGAATGTCACAACGCAAAATGAGCCATGGGTATTGGCTAAGCATGTGTCCCAATGCTTCTTCATAACAGACCCCGCAAGGCCTAGCCGTGTTGTCGTGAGGAGAGGGAAAAGAAATATCATCGGAATGGATGGAGTCGTTGATGAGGACGAGTTCGACACGTTCGGCGACCCAAATATTGACGATGATCAAGAAGATGATGATGATAGTCATGCAACATACACAACAAGAAGAAGCAGAACTACGCTACCTAGGCATGGTCTTCCATTCAGAAGAAGAAGTCATAATGTGGGGTTAAATTATGCAATTGCGACCAAAAAAGGCAAAAAGATCAAACACTGAGAAACTATGTATGCATTTGTCTGCCAATTGTATGCGACGAAACTATGTATATGCAAATAAAGAAAACACAATAAAACATTATTATTTGTAATGTGTTCGAAATTAATTTGTAATGTGTTTGAATGATTATAAATTAAATGTCTTTGAATAATTTAAACAAATAATTAAAGAAAACAAAATAAAACATTATTATTTGTAATGTGTTTGAAATTAATTTGCAATGTGTTTGAATGATTATAAATTAAATGTCTTTGAATAATTTAAACAAATAATTAAAGAAAACAAAATAAAACATTATTATTTGTAATGTGTTTGAAATTAATTTGTAATGTGTTTGAATGATTATAAATTAAATGTCTTTGAATAATTTAAACAAATAATTAAAGAAAACAAAATAAAACATTATTATTTGTAATGTGTTTGAAATTAATTTGCAATGTGTTTGAATGATTATAAATTAAATGTCTTGGAATAATTTAAACAAATAATTAAAGAAAACAAAATAAAACACTATTATTTGTAATGTGTTTGAAATTAATTTGTAATGTGCTTGAATGATTATAAATTAAATGTCTTTGAATAATGTAAACAAATAATTAAAGAAAACAAAATAAAACATTATTATTTGTAATGTGTTTGAAATTAATTTGCAATGTGTTTGAATGATTATAAATTAAATGTCTTTGAATAATTTAAACAAATAATTAAAGAAAACAAAATAAAACATTATTATTTGTAATGTGTTTGAAATTAATTTGCAATGTGTTTGAATGATTATAAATTCAATGTCTTTGAATAATTTAAATAAATAAAGAAAACAATTCAAAGAAATAAATAAAAATAAATCAATTCAAAGAAATAAATAAAAATAAAACAGTAATGTTTCTCAAGAAAAATTAATAAAGTAAATCATTCCAAAGAAAAATAAAGAAAAATAAATAAAAAGCAGCGCTGGCGAAATTGGCTGCTGGTTCGCCAGCGCTACGCTACCGCTGGCGAACAAAGGTTTCACTACACCACGGTAGAAACTTGCCAACACTATTGTGTAGGGAAAGAGGAAGCAAGCCTAACAAATTAAGTGTCGGCGTAGGTATAAAGATTTGGCATCAAAACATCTGTAGGCAAGGATCCAGCAGCGCAGACAGGAAGTGTGTCGGCGCTCACTTAGCAACCACATAAGTGTCGGCGGTCACATAGCAACAAAGAATGTGTCGGCACATGGATGATTTCTGTCGGCGTATGTTCACACGTGGCAACCAAATAAAGCTTAGAAACTTTAGGCGCGAGGAGTGAAATTGTGGCGCGACGAGCGGACATTCTGGCGCGGAGACGAAAGAAAAACAATGACTAAATTCTGTTCCTGGGCGCGGAGACCTAATATTCCCCAATCCCGCACGCAGCGCGCTTAACCCTAGCTCCCCTCTGCATCAAACTGCCGCCGTCGCTCGCGTGTTCCTCCGCCGCCGTCGCTCGCGTGTTCCTCCGCCGCCGCCTTCTGCAGCCACAGCACGACCTCGACTCCCTCGACCTCATCCCGCCGTCGAGGCTCCATCCACTGAGCTCCGCCGCCGCCGGTACCCATAGCCCCGAGCGCTCGTCCCCGTGCTCTCTCTGGCTAGGTGCCGCGGCCGCCGGAGCCTTCAGGGACCACCGCGACCCTCGTGAAGGACGAAGTCCACGCCTCCTCCTCCTATCTGGATAGTGCCCTGTCCGTCGGCGACTTCCCCGCCTCGGCCGCACCGCTTCTAGCAGCGACGAGGTCTGCGTCTCCTCGGCCGACCACAGGCTTCCGGTCAGTTACTTCGCCCCTTACATGTGTGCTTCATTCCCAGCGTAATTTGCCAATTTGGTGCGTATGATGGTCTTGTGCTTACGACTTAGGAAGGATTCTTTGTTTATTTGATTAGGCTCCGTCTTTGTTTAATGCGATGCATCAAGGGTTGGGGATTGTGATTTCCGGAAGGAGCTTAATTAGGTCATATTTTAGTATTTAGCAGTCCACTTACAATAAACAATATTATTTTTGTTCCATTGGCATTGTTGGTGTGCAGCCTCTAATCCATCTATGATATGTCTAGATTACTAGTACTGGAGTACTCTAGTTGCTATGGACCCGTGGAACTTGAGATTATTTTTGTACTAAGGCTATTACAGTTTATGGTGTACATACAAATTATGTTCTACACAACGTATGACTTGATCTGTAAACTTGGGGGAACTTATAAATTAGAAGCAGATGGCTGAAACATTTCGGTTCTCTTTATAACTGAATTTTTGTAGTGCTGCAGGTGGAGGCAAGAGTGTAGAAGGGAGGTTGGCAGCTGGTAATTACAAGTGAATCTGTGACCGTGTCATCCAAATATTGATCAGCTCCTGGAGTAGTAATAGAGGCCAAGCCTTGTTACTTTGGGGTAAGCTGTTTTGCTTCTCTTGGATATTCCAAGTTTGCGGATTTGTGCGAGCATGTGTGAAGTTTATTACTGTGTCATGGGAATGTTATACTTTCTTGAATGCTAATAAAACGTTGGTTACATTCAGATACTTCAGAATTTAATATTAACGGTGCCCAATGGATAAAACCTGGTTGTCTCTGCCTAGGTACATTATATTTAATTTTTTCTCACAATTAGTAGGTTCTCTAATTATGCCATGATCTGTTCTAATATGAAATTAATGAAAAACTTGTAGGCACACAAATGGGTATATACAGGGGGTAGGCAAGTTTATAGAGTTTGCTTTTGCTAATTCATCGCGTGGAAACAAAATCCTATGTCCTTGCAAAAAATGTGTGAACTCATCTTGGAGGGAAGAAAGTACAGTACATGAGCATTTGATATGTGATGGTTTTGTTGAAGGTTACCACACATGGTTATTTCATGGAGAGCCTAGTTCCTCTGTAAATCATGACGGTGTGCAAGTAGAGAATTCTCTTGCACATGATGAATTTTCTGATCTGCTTCGAGACATAGCATGTGGACTAGATGATAGGGGGAATTTGGAAATGAACAACGAGGATAATGAGATGGAAGTTGATAATGAGACCAAAGCTTATCTAAAGTTGGTTGATGATGACAGTCTAGATATATATCCTGGGTGCAAAACATTTTCAAAATTGAGTTTTGTTGTTAGGCTACTACATCTGAAACTTCTTGGGCGTTGGAGTGACAAAAGTTTTGACATGCTGCTTGATTTACAAAGAGATCTTTTACCTGAAGGGTCACTGGTACCTAAAAATTTCAATGAAGCTAAGAAAATAGTTAAATCCATTGGGCTTGGGTATGTTACTATTCATGCATGTGAAAATGATTGCATACTGTTCCGAAAAGAATATGATAAGGAAAATCAGTGTCCAAAGTGTAAAACTTCAAGGTGGAAATCTGAAAACAAGAGTCCAGATGGGAAAAGGGTACATAGAGTTCCTAGAAAGGTTCTTCGTTATTTTCCAATTAAAAGAAGGTTTCAAAGGCTTTTTATGTCCCCTAAAAGTGCCGCCGATATGAGGTGGCACGATGAAGAACGTACTAAAGATGGTTTGCTTAGGCATCCAGCAGATGCTGAATTCTGGAAGGATTTCGATGACAAACATCCATTAGTTGGTAAAGATAGCCGCAATATTCGAATGGCAGTTGCTACCGATGGCTTCAATCCGTTTAGGTCATTGAGTAGTACCTATAGTGTCTGGCCTGTACTTTTGATTCCATATAACCTTCCTCCTTGGGTATGTATGAAGCAGCCTAACTTTATTCTGAGTTTGCTCATTCCTGGTCCTAAGTCACCTTGTAGCGACATGGATGTCTAT